>CM031956.1:13911498-14188998 GCA_018749465.1 Paracanthobrama guichenoti | reverse complement strand
AAAAATAATGGCCGTGTCAGTCCTAATTTTAGGACTCCTAAATTTTTGCTCTAAGAGTATTTAACAAAGCATTTTAGCACTAAAACTAGCTCCTAAATCTGAAACATTAGGAGTAGTCAAGAGGACTCCAGAGAAGTTACTAAGAACAAATCATGAACAATCCGCCTCAGCAATCCACCCATTATAGATTTGAATAAATCTTGTGAATAGTTGTTTTCACGAGTTCACACTTACAAATGATTGAATAGAGTAAAACAATATAAGTGTATTCGACATGCTGTCCGAGGCCATTGAGGGCTCCGAGCTTGGAATTTAGCTCAAACCCAGAGTTCTGCCCCGTATCACAGACCGAGAGTGAGCAACAGGGTGGCGGAGGGATGCAGAAAACGGTTGAGGTAACTAGCGTTACCATATATACATATGGCTGTGTATATATACCTCGGGACAGTTTGAACATGCTCCTCATTTACTTTTTTATAAAACACAATTTTCGCTTGAATTCTGCAATCTCTTGAGATGCACACATGTAAGAGGCTGACAATTAGCTGAACATATACTAGTTTAATTAGTAACCTACTTTTTTAAGATATTTATTTGAATATGGCAACATTCTTATTTTAAAAACGTAATTTGAATATGGCAACATGATACCTCATTCTACAATATTTTTACAATTAAAGGGGTGATGAATTGAGAAATCAACTTTCCCTTGAGCCTTTGATATATAAAAGTTAATCGTGATATAAAAATATCCTGTACGTTTTGGAGCTGAAAACTTCCTTGCTAGTCAAAGAAAAGCTTTTATTGACACCAGGCCCAGAAAACGCTTGATCTCAGAATATGCCAACCCTTGACGTCATCGTGTGGTGAACTGCCGCCTCAAGCCAGCCCACCGACTTGTGGAGCTAAACGGATCATGCTACTGAGCAATAAACATGCCGGTTCCAGCTCACATGCGTAAGACATTTATGCATTTGGCAGATGCTTTTATCCAAAGCAACTTACATTGCATTCAAGGTACACATTTTTACATTTTGTCAGTTCTTGCTTTCCCTGGGAATCGAACCCATGACCTTGGCGTTGCTAGTGCCACGCTCTTATTGTTTGAGCTACAGGAAAGCGCATTGCACATTTGATTGCTTTATTTCACTGCGGAATCATTTGTAAACAAGACACAGGTCGAGACTGGATTTGCAGACATATTGAGATTAAAACACAATGCTGTGCCTTCTACATTGGATCCGACAGGAATGGTGCAACACACTTATGTGAGTAAAACATGTTTTTTATATGTGATAGTATTGCATTGTCACAATTGATTATGTGTACGTGTCTAACTGAACATACCGTATATACCCGAATATAAGACGACCCTGAATATAAGACGACCCCCCCCCCATTTTCCAGACTTATTTTTGGGAAAAAAAAGGTGCTCGCCACCTCCAAACATTGCATTCTGTGACTCAAATTTTTTTGGCAGCTTTGCAGTTATTAGATGATTCTGCCTCATTCACGACCATAAGTTTAAAGTTGGTGTCATAACTGTTTCGAACGTGTTGGTTTATTTGACCAACTTTTGAAGCTCTTTTCTCAAAATGATCTCTTGACTTCTCCATGGCAGCACTTTACGGTTTATTTAATTCATAAAACTGTCACTAATTACATAGCCTATCGTGTCGGCGCCCTCTACTGTTTCCCCCTGCTTTCTCCTTTTCCCCCCGTGATTTTGTCTATATCGCGAATATAAGACGACCCCCCATTTTTCAGCCTATTTTTAGGACACAAACCTAGTCTTATATTCGGGTATATACGGTACCTTAGCACGCTGTCACAGGCTGAAGAATCCTTTATTTGTGGTGTTGTGCTACGATCTTGATCACTGATCAGACTCGGGCATGTAGGCTATGGGGCAGGGCTCGCAAAGCCCAATGTCCTGGAGCTATGTGTTTTTCAGATGGGCTACCAAAACGTAAATATAAATCTTAAATAATGAAATAACATTCCTTTCTTGATGTGCGTTGTTCACTCTGTTGACAATATTTAAAGGGTGTGCGTGTGATGCATGGTTTGCAGTTATATTCACCGATTGGGTGGGCCAAGTAATAATAAAAAAAACATTCCAATCAATCACGGGTGGATGAGAGATGAATCGTGTTTGTTTGATAAAGACATTTTTCAAGCCCTGTGAGCGTTTCTCCACACGCTTTCAAAACAATTCCCACATGTACTGACGGGAGCTGAAGCTCATTAAATATGCAAATCTTATCCAATCCTAGCTGTGGGCATTTACTTCCAAGTCTTCAGTGCGGCACGCCCATAGAAACCGAGCGTTGCAGGAGAGAGGCTCAAAACCAAGGTAGAAAATAGCCTATTACTTATTCATTATGATGTTTTTGAATGTAAAAACCACACGAACGTCATAAGTTGACCTCAGACAACAGTATAAAACAATAAAAAAGCCAGTTCATGACACCTTTAAATCGCTGACAGAGACTCCTCCCCCATCAGCCAATCACTGCATAGTTAGTAAGCGTGATGACATCATCCATAGCAACAAGGTCAACCCCACCCTTTCTCTCTATTCCTTAGTAAAAGTTGGTCTCAGCAGCTTTGTGAATCGGTTTTCAGAGGAAACTCTTACCTAAGAACTTTTACTGCTATTTAGGAGAACTCTTAAGGCTAAGATACTTGCATTGTCTTTGCAGTCTGTCAAGTCTCTGAAGACGTTCTTGATGGTTCTGTGAGTCGATGGTGTTGAAGTTGCCATCAATGTCTTCCATGTTGAAATAAGACATTATGATTAACTTCGATGTTAGTCTGACTCTGTTATGGTCGAGGAAGTTGCACATGGCTTGATGTTTATTTTTGGCTATGTGTCCAATCTTTTTTTGATAACACTTTACAATATGGCTCCATTTGTTAACATTAGTTAACTACATTAGTTAATAGGATTATATATAATTAACTAACAAGGAACAATACATCAAAAGCATTTATTAATATTTGTTAATTTCAACATTTAATAATATATTATTAAAATCAAAAGTTGTGTCAATATTTAACGGACTTGAACTCCTAACGTGAACTAACAATGAACAGTCATATTTGTATGAAGCTTAATAAATACTGTAACAAATGTATTGCTCATTTTTAGTTAATGTTATTTAATGCATTAACTAACATTAACTAATGGGACCTTATTGTAAAGTTTTACCTAGTTTTCACATTCCTCAAAGAAGTTTTGCCCACTGGAAAAGAAGGTCTGGCTATAGTATGACATGCCATAACTGTTTAAATCTGTGAATTGAGGGCTGCTGTCATCCGAATACCATTAGATTAATGCCACCTCATAATCAGATGCTAATTTAATCCCATCATCCATGTAAAGTGATTCATGTTAAAGGTGCCCTATTAATGTGTCTACTGTAATATTCAGCTTCAGATGGTTGGAAAGAAGTTAATTATAAAGAAAAATGAGTTTCACTATCAGTGATACAGAGGAGATAGAGGTTGAGAAATGTGATCATTTTAAGACTAAAAAGAAAGTAAATATGTAACATTAATACTACATAATGGTATATATATATATATATATATATATATATATATATATATATATATATATATATATATATATATATATATATATATATATATATATATATATATATATATACACACACACACAAACCCGATTCCAAAAAAGTTGGGACATTGTACAAATTGTGAATAAAAACAGAATGCAATGATGTGGAAGTTTCAAATTTCAATATTTTATCCAGAATACAACATAGATGACATATCAAATGTTTAAACTGAGAAAATGTATCATTTTAAGGGAAAAATAAGTTGATTTTAAATTTCATGGCATCAATACATCTAAAAAAAGTTGGGACAAGGCCATGTTTCCCACTGTGTGGCATCCCCTCTTCTTTTTATAACAGTCTGCAAACGTCTGGGGACTGAGGAGACAAGTTGCTCAAGTTTAGGAATAGGAATGTTGTCCCATTCTTGTCTAATACAGGCTTCTAGTTGCTCAACTGTCTTAGGTCTTCTTTGTCGCATCTTCCTCTTTATGATGTGCCAAATGTTTTCTATGGGTGAAAGATCTGGACTGCAGGCTGGCCATTTCAGTACCCGGATCCTTCTTCTATGCAGCCATGATGTTGTAATTGATGCAGTATGTGGTCTGGGTTTGTCATGTTGGAAAATGCAAGGTCTTCCCTGAAAGAGACGACGTCTGGATGGGAAGTTGAAGTTGAAGTTTATTTGTCATTACACATGTACAAGTACAGTATAACGAAATGAAGTTTGGAGCAAGCCTCCGGGCCGCAGCCGATTATTCAGGCGCCGCCCTACGCTCTCCAGAAATACAAGAATGCAATTTAGCAAGCATTACATAGCAAACACAACAAAACATAAACATAAACATAAACATTACACAGTACACGTGGTCACGTGGTGGGATTTTTTGTATGGAGTGGGAGAGGAGATAGATAACAGACAGGCAGACGGATGGAGCGGGGAGGGAATAAGGTCGGGTATGTATGGTGCGAGTGAGTCTGAGATTGTGTTGTGTGAGAATGTTAGCCATAACTTCAGATGTTTTCGAGTTCAGTTCTATGGTTTGTCCTTGAAGGGAGATAAGGCAGTGCACAGGGGGAGATAGCAGACCAGCTGTCAGGCTGAAATCCCAACCGAGAGATAGGGACCAAGTGAGGTTCGTTGGGCTAGTTGATTAGGTCAGGCAAATACAATTTATTATTTTTTAATCCATTTGATGATCTTCGGTAATTTGTCCGGATCATAATCAATCAATCAGATCTGGTCCTCAGCATTTGCGTCCAGTCTGTGCAGTTTCCCTAGACATTACGTCCAGCCTCATGGCCAGACCGGTTACAGTCCGTAAAAGTTCACCGATCTGACCCCCGATAGAGCCCACTCTACCCTGCGTATCCGCAGTCCGGACTGCGTTGTTACGGTTCAGTTCCTCAATTCCTATCACTTTCTGATCTAATTCCTTCAGACGGTCACACACAACCCCGAAGCATTCTTTAATTTCCACAGACAGCGGCTGGGTGAATTTGCTTGCAGCTGTCTTACCAATCTTCCGATAGGTCAGGGCAATCCCAAAGCCAAAGAATAGGAACCCCGCCATCAATAATCCAATCATGTATAAATCTTCCGCATCCTCCACGGACAGAGCCTCCAGGCACAGGACTTGCCAGTTGTTCCATGCGTCCCTCACGTACCCTGCGGCAAAGGTCCCGTCCGGGCAGGTGGGTTCTCCCGGGGCACCCTTCCTTAGTGAGAAAATCTTGTTGATCGCGCTGATTGACCAGTTAATCAATTCCATTTCAGTATTTTCAGGAGTCCAGCAAAGCAGCAGTCAGAGAAGAGAAGAGACGAAACACTAGACAAAACAAAACAGCGCAAGAGCCAGCAGGGAGCAGAGAGAAAAACACGTCTGCACGGATTGAAGGACAGATGAGGAAGGGAGCATATGTTGTTCTATAACTTGGATATACCTTTCAGCATTGATGGTGCCTTTCCAGATGTGTAAGCTGCCTATGCCACACGCACTCATGCAACCCCATACCATCAGAGATGCAGGCTTCTGAACTGAGCGCTGAGAACAACTTGGGTTGTCCTTGTCCTCTTTAGTCCGGATGACATGGCATCCCAGTTTTCCAAAAAAAACGTCAAATTTTGATTCGTCTGACCACAGAACAGTTTTCCACTTTGCCACAGTCCATTTTAAATGAGCCTTGGCCCAGAGAAAACGCCTGCGCTTCTGGATCATGTTTAGATATGGCTTCTTTTTTGACCTATAGAGTTTTAGCTGGCAACGGCGAATGGCACGGTGGATTGTGTTCACCGACAAAGTATTCCTTCTGGAAGTATTCCTGAGCCCATGTTGTGATTTCATTACAGTAGCATTCCTGTATGTGATGTAGTGCCGTCTAAGGGCCCGAAGATCACGGGCATCCAGTATGGTTTTCCGGCCTTGACTTACGCACAGAGATTGTTCCAGATTCTCTGAATCTTTGGATGATATTATGCACTGTAGATGATGATAACTTCAAACTCTGTGCAGTTTTTCTGTGAGAAACTCCTTTCTGATATTGCTCCACTATTTTTGGCCGCAGCATTGGGGGAATTGGTGATCCTCTGCCCATCTTGACTTCTGAGAGACACTGCCACTCTGAGAGGCTCTTTTTATACCCAATCATGTCGCCAATTGACCTAATAAGTTGCAAATTGGTCCTCCAGCTGTTCCTTATATGTACATTTAACTTTTCCGGCCTCTTATTGCCACCTGTCCCAACTTTTTTGGAATGTGTAGCTCTCATGAAATCCAAAATGAGCCAATATTTGGCATGACATTTCAAAATGTCTCACTTTCAACATTTGATATGTTATCTATATTCTATTGTGAATAAAATATAAGTTTATGAGATTTGTAAATTATTGCATTCCTTTTTTATTCACAATTTGTACAGTGTACCAGCTTTTTTGGAATCGGGTTTGTATATATATAATAAACCTAAAAAATAAAAATATTATGAGAATAATTACTAGGTATACAACAACAAGGTAAGTACATAAAGTATCATTATTGGGTTAAAAAATGTTTAAAATGTTTATAATGAAATAATATAATAAGTACAAAAGCAGGTGTAGAAAAGTATCTGTGAGATATACAGCATTTCCTGAAACAGCCTCATGGGTAGTTCTCAAATGCCTTGAGTTTTGTTACACCTTTAAAAATGTGCAAAAACATGCAAACACACCGATGTCTTGGGACCAAGAAACTGGAAACTGTTAGCTGCTTTACATTCCTCTGTCAACAATTTTCAAACAAAAATAGCTAAATTTAACATACAGTCAGTCACTTGTTACTTTCTACCACTTTTTTTTGCTAAAAGTGTTTCTTCTCAGTCTAGTTGAGCAACACAAGGTTGCTTGTCACTTATTGTGTCACTGTAGATTTGTGCTGTATTGTGCCATTTTATTTACTGAGCCAGCCAACCATGTAAACATTTATCTACTGGCAATGAAAATCTCAGAAGAGATGGCTGGGATGGAGTCTTAAGGGTGATGGGTTTCAGGACACCACAGAATCCTCACCTAACAAATTTGGGCTCCCATCCAGCTGCCCTGAAATATCTTCATCTACCTCACAAACCGAGACTCACACTACAAAAATAAAAAAAACACTAGCCAAGGTCAGTCGTTCCTTTACAGTAGAGAGAAAATGATGCAGGTGCAAACCTAACTTATGCAACACACACACACACACACACACACACACACACACACACACACACACACACACACACATATATATACCACTGAAATAAACAAAACTGTAAAATAAAAAAATTTAACACTGATCATTACTCTCTGTTTTGCCATGTAGGGCCAATATTTCGCTTTTTATGACTTCCCCAGAAGATACAAACAATCCCAAAAACACGACTGAGGTGAGAATCCAGGTGATAACAATCCACCTGTGTATCCCACACAGATTCAGTTCAATTTATGAACACTTATTTTAACAGATAAATTCTGTCAATCTATGGAGTACAAAAGCAGGATAAGATCCTAGCACAGAACCATGGCACAGCAGATTCTAAATGTCCCCAAGAGATAGGGATAGCATGATCCATTTTGTCTGATGCAGGAAAGAAGTTTTTTCTAGCTTCGTGCACAATACTGTTAGATTACTTTTACTTTCACAGCGCTAACAGTGCCTTAGGGCTGCTTTACTCAGATCCAGCCGCTGAAGATGTTATTAATGCCTCAAACGAGACCTATACCTCCAGAAACACATATCCATAGTAATCTGTGTCATTACTGAAGGGCCATAACAACAGTGGGACATCCCACCTGATAATCTGCAGGCAAAGACATACAAAGGACAGAGCTGTGGTTTCTTGGCCCATCACACAGGCAGGAAGACAGGTGCTCAAATCAGACCGCTGACCTTTACGTATCCCACCTATCTCTTCATTCCGCAGGAGACAGTAGCATGCAGCAAAGCATCAACAATCTTCACACGCTCTGCTCTTAATAACCAGCCTACACCTCTGTACAGCCCAGCGGAGAACCAGACAGAGTCACTGGTCCTTTGTCCTCCAGTCGGGTGTGGGAGTGGAAGGGATGTTTAAAGGAAGAGAGGTGAAGAAGAGAAGGCACAGGTGGATGAGTAGGATTAGAGGAGGGGTGAGAGGAGCAAAGGAATAAGGATCAAAGAGGGACACTTCACAGAAGAGCAGCGGCATAAGGGTGAACCGAGATCAGATAGAAGGTCGTCTGTAGGGACCATGCCGTTTCCATATCCATGTGTCATTGTCGATGGGCTGAAAATGTTAGGGATGTCGGTCTTTCAAATATCTGCGTCTTTTAGAACAGTTGGGCAGTTGGAGGTTGTTAGGAGGTTACAGTATCCCTTTGGGGTCTCCTTGCAGGTGGCTTTTAATTTTGGTGGTGATTTGCATATATTCAATCAGTATGAGTAATTGAAGGAGGAGCAGACAGAGCAGAGATGCGACCGATTTCGACGGCGTTTAAAGAAGACGAGCCTACAGCTGTTGAGATCATCTGATGACACAGATAATCTTGACACTGACTGATGTGTCTAATCACCAAAAGTATCAGCACAATCAATTGCCCTTCCCCATAGCATTTCAAAAAAGTGCTTTTCTCGCAACCCAGGAGAGACGAGTGTGTTCTGGCAGCACACAAACAGACTGAGATAATAAACGACCTTGACAATGTCAGGTGTGCCAGAGATAAAGGCCACCTACAGTACAGACCCTCCTGTTCTTCATTTTTGCCAAAGACTGCTCAGTCACTCGACTGCCAGCCCAGTTCACCGTCTACGCTGGTGGCCTTCAGCTTGGTTTGGTCACACCGGGTGCTGCATAATGAAAGTATGAATTAAGTTAGGGTTTTAAGTATGAGTAAAGGTTAAGAGTTATTTGAAGTCTGCATGGCACTCACTGCACTGGCTGAACTCATTTTAACAACCCCAACTCGAGCTGCACCCTTTAGGTGGTATACTAATGAAACATGAATCACACCAGAGCAGAATGACAGATAATGGTAGGTGGTAAAGAACCGACGTGTTTCGCGGACTGCACAGATTTGAAGGGCACAAAGTAAAATGAGGCACAGGAAGAAAAGAGCTTAGAGAAACCGTAATTATCAACATCCTGGCAAATGGAGTGCTGAGCGTTGCCATGGCATAATTGGCAGTTCGAATTTGCAGTGGCAAAGCACAAAAACATCAGCAATAATTTCTTAATGGAGGCTTATTAACATGGAGATATCTGGCAGGCACTTTGGTTGGCCTGGGTCCCTGAAAGATCCTTAAATCTCTTCAAAGACTTCAGTGATGTGATGTAAAAAAACACTTCTGATACGTTCCTGCTGCAGTCTCACTGATATGACCGAGTGGAAAAAACATCAGGATGGCTGCCTGTTTGCCAAGTCACAACCTGGTTCTGGAATTGTGATCCAACAGAGCAGTGTTTGGGTCTCCGCTTGAGCAGTCTGATAATAATCACTCAAACATGTACCATTGTACCGCTTGGCTTGTTTGAGGGCTTCAGTGGGATCGCACTGCAAACAAATGATCTTTGCTCAGAAACAAAAGCTAGTGACTAAATCATCCCCTTGTGTGTGGTTTTCTTTTTTTGTTTTGGAAAATAATAAAGTTCTCTGTACACTAGCTGTGGTCTTATTCTGTGATGGCACAAGGCAGAATAGACAATCAAAAGTGCTGCAACAGAAGTGGACAGATGTGCTCGGCTAGCTTCTGTAAAATTGCACTTGAGGACGTCGTCTTCACATCTCATCCATTTTATCTTTGCCTGATCTTACTGTTGATGTTCAGGGCAAAATAGAGAACTGCACGTGAGCATAAACTCACACTGAAATAAAGTTGGCGGCATAGGCTATATATATATATATATATATATATATATATATATATATATATATATATATATATATATATATATATATATATATATATATATATATCATGACGGGGTAGAATAGACTGGACTCTATGTTTCTATGTTCGCCCAAACCTTTAAAAGGATCAGGTTAACCATGAAAATCTGTCTAAATGTACAAACCCGATTCCAAAAAAAGTTGGGACACTGTACAAATTGTGAATAAAAACAGAATGCAATGATGTGGAAGTTTCAAATTTCAATATTTTATTCAGAATACAACATAGACGACATATCAAATGTTTAAACTGAGAAAATGTATCATTTTAAGGGAAAAATAAGTTGATTTTAAATTTCATGACATCAACACATCTCAAAAAAGTTGGGACAAGGCCATGTTTCCCACTGTGTGGCATCCCCTCTTCTTTTTATAACAGTCTGCAAACGTCTGGGGACTGAGGAGACAAGTTGCTCAAGTTTAGGAATAGGAATGTTGTCCCATTCTTGTCTAATACAGGCTTATAGTTGCTCAACTGTCTTAGGTCTTCTTTGTCACATCTTCCTCTTTATGATGTGCCAAATGTTTTCTATGGGTGAAAGATCTGGACTGCAGGCTGGCCATTTCAGTACCCGGATCCTCCTTCTACGCACCCATGATGTTGTAATTGATGCAGTATGTGGTCTGGCATTGTCATGTTGGAAAATTGCAGGGTCTTCCCTGAAAGAGATGACATCTGGATGGGAGTATATGTTGTTCTAGAACTTGGATATACCTTTCAGCATTGATGGTGCCTTTCCAGATGTGTAATCTGCCCATGCCACATGCACTCATGCAACCCCATACCATCAGAGATGCAGGCTTCTGAACTGAGCGCTGATAACAACTTGGGTTGTCCTTGTCCTCTTTAGTTCGGATGACATGGCGTCCCAATTTTCCAAAAGGAACTTCAAATTTTGATTCGTCTGACCACAGAACAGTTTTCCACTTTGCCACAGTCCATTTTAAATGAGCCTTGGCCCAGAGAAAACGCCTGCGCTTCTGGATCATGTTTAGATATGGCTTCTTTTTTGACCTATAGAGTTTTAGCCGGCAACGGCGAATGGCACGGTGGATTGTGTTCACCGACAATGTTTTCTGGAAGTATTTCTGAGCCCATGTTGTGATTTCCATTACAGTAGCATTCCTGTATGTGATGCAGTGCCGTCTAAGGGCCCGAAGATCACGGGCATCCAGTATGGTTTTCCGGCTTTGACCCTTACGCACAGAGATTGTTCCAGATTCTCTGAATCTTTGGATGATATTATGCACTGTAGATGATGATAACTTCAAACTCTTTGCAGTTTTTCTCTGAGAAACTCCTTTCTGATATTGCTCTTGCACTCTTTTTGGCCGCAGCATTGGGGAAATTGATGATCCTCTGCCCATCTTGACTTCTGAGAGACACTGCCACTCTGAGAGGTTCTTTTTATACCCAATCATGTTGCCAATTGACCTAATAAGTTGCAAATTAGTCCTCCAGCTGTTCCTTATATGTGCATTTAACTTTTCCGGCCTCTTATTGCTACCTGTCCCAACTCATGAAATCCAAAATGAGCCAATATTTGGCATGACATTTCAAAATGTCTCGCTTTCAACATTTGATATGTTATCTATATTCTATTGTGATTAAAATATAAGTTTATGAGATTTGTAAATTATTGCATTCCTTTTTTATTCACAATCGGTACAGTGTACCAGCTTTTTTGGAATCGGGTTTGTATTTATACTCACGTTGATCCAAACCTATTTTACTTACTTTCTTCAGTGGAAGGAGATTTGCAGTATAAATAAGAAAAAGCAACTAGTATCTTTACAATAAATGGTGAAAGTATTTTTTCCATTCCATTATTTAATGGAAAAAGTAATGGAAATGAATTTAAATTTAAAGGGATTGTGTGATATTTGGGGTCTAGTTTGAAACCCCTTTGGTTGGACCACTTTTATATTGTTATGGTGCTTGTATTGTAATTTAGTCCTCATTCACATTAATTATATTGAAAAGAGGAACCAATGTATTCTTCAAAAACTCTCCTCTTGTGTTCAACTGAAGAAGTTCTCAGTTCTCTCTCTCTCTCTCTCTCTCTCTCTCTCTCTCTCTCTCTCTCTCTATCTCTCTCTATATATATATATATATATATATATATATATATATATATATATATATATATATATATATATATATATATATATATATATATATATCAAGATGAGATGGATACATAAACTTTATGCTATTTGGCCAAATGAAACATATATGTAAAATGTACATTTTCCACCTTATGTTGATGGCATGAGCTGTTATCGACTGAGTAATCTAACAGGATGCTGCTGTCACATCTGAACAACTATTCAGTCTTGCAGTGGTTTGCAGGTCTGGATGAACCTTTAGTCTCTGAGGTTGGAAGATATGGCTAACTGCTGTGCTACATCTCCAAGACCTACACAACCTTTCCCTCATTTTATCAGAGCAACCGCAGAACACCTGGAAAGGGGTCGTGGGTCACTTCCCAGCAATCCTTACTGTTGCCTCTTGCCCTAAGAGCATTCTGATTGGAGGCTGACAGTGGGCTGACCCTGATGCACTGAAACATGGCCAAAGACATAAGGAATTTGAAAAATCATCAACATTCATCTCAAGGTGCCATTGCCGGCCACATACATAACCTTGCAGTTTCGATTTCCCTTTGAAGTATCCTCTTCCATCAGCCAGGAGTGAGAATGCAGCTATCATTTCAGACAGTACTTACTGGAAAAGGTGAATATGAGACTGCAGAGCTGTCAGCCCTCACTGAATTTAGACCACAGACAGCCTGATGCTCATATTTGGGCAATAGCAAGATATTATATATATATATATATATATATATATATATATATATATATATATATATATATATATATATATATATATATATATATATATATATATATAAACATCAGAATATACAATAGCCTTTCTAGGAAGTCTGTACACTGTATATCATGCATTATATATAAAAAAAAAAAAAAAAAATACCACAAGGAACATTGTAATCCAGTATATTGTCTCACAAATCATTATAATGCAGTATAATAGACCGTTTTGTGAACTGCATGGATCAAATTACTCTTTTAAAAGATCCATTCACAAATCAGTCATCACTACTTTTCTCACCCACAGCTCTTATGAACATGCCAAATAGACCTAGTGCAGATGGCAAGATTTTCAGTGAATAATGACTAAAATTTGTATCTGTTCCTCATGCAAAGCTATTATACGACATAGACGTTGAATATTGTGCAAAGACTTAAGATTCTTTATGTCGCTTTTATGTTCTTTTGAAGCTTGAATGCTTCAGACCTCATTCATTGTACTGGTGAGTGAATAGTAAATTAATATAAAAAAATATACAGGTTTGGAATGGCATGGGGGCTATTCATTTAAGACAAAATATCACATCTAAATAATAAAAGGAACTAAATTAAGTGTTTGTTGAGAGAAGATATCTTGTTTTTTTTATCTGTTTAGCATGGACCCCATATGCTTATTTCTCTCCAGCTGTGGCTTTGTATGAAGGCTTTATATAAGTAGGTCTATAAATCCCTGATTTTGTGGACCTTGCTGAAGTTCTCAGAAGTGCTTACATGGCTCCTATCTGACAGGGCAGGCATTAGCAGGCTGCTGGGTGGGCAGACAGCAGACGGAGGGTCTTCTGACGAAAGCCTCTGACATTGAGTGTTCCTGACAGCTCTGAAACAGGTCAGATGAGACGAGCCCCGGTGCTTTGATTGCTAACGGACACATTAATATGTATTGTGTCTGCAGAAGCAATTATATTCAGGGCAGTGTGCATTATTATAAATATCAACACCTGGCCCTGACAATTTGAGGGTCCCTGGCCAGCACTCAACCTTGGATTTCAATCTAACTTTCCTGAGAACAGATTTCTGTAATTACCATTTCCATCTGAGAATTAGACAGGGAAGGAGAGAGGAAAAAGGAAAGAAACCCCAGTGTGTGTTTGAATGTGCAAGGAAAATGATCAAACTACAAATGATGTGAGTACTGACATTAACATCCAGACTTTCTTCAAAACTTCCATGATTTAGTCACGTTAGTCTCTATTAAAAGTATTACAACTGTGGTTTGAATCTGCCCTTAGCTATTAAAGATTCGTCACCCAACTGTGAATTGAATTCTGCTGTCCGTCTGGGAGGCATTTAGACCCAGCAGAGAGAGAGAGGACCAGTGTTGAGGATCTACTTTGAAACTGTAGTTAAAAGCATTTAAACTATAGTCAACCTACTTGTTAAAAAAAGTTGTTAAGTACACTATAAGATACTAACCATTTCATATAAATCCAATCAGTCATGCTTAAAGATGATTTAAATATCTACACAAATATCTACACATATGTATATTGTATGTATACTCTCCTACTTTATTTGCTTCTATTTTAGAACACTTACTTTGGTAACACTTTAATGATAATAATTAATTTAATTTAATAATAATAACTGCATGCTATGAATCATTAGTTAAGCATTAGTAAATAGTTAATTCATCCTTTATAAAGCATTAATAGACATCAGTAAGCAGTTTATAAATACAGCTATACATTTATAATAAATAAATAACAGCTTGCTTTATAAGCATATATATATATAATGTGTTTAATTAGTGTATTTTCATAATTTATTATTGATAATTTTATCATTTCTAAATTAAGTATTACATTATTTACAAACCAGTTATTTAGTTGTCATAAGAAAATTTAGAAAGTGTAAGTAAATGATTAATTCAACTATTTAAATGTACATTTATACATATTATTTAGACATATAGTAATAGTTACTCAGTGTGTTAATGCTTTATTAACATAATTTCTACTGTAATTCATGATTAATTCAAGTAGTTTTAAATTCATCATTAATAAAGTATGAAAATACAATAATTAAACATTATAGATATACTTTAATATCTTTATACTTTAACTCTTTCCGCCAAATATGGAATTTTCCGTTATTTGTGAGAAAACGCTTCCCGTCAAACACAGAATTTTCCAGGTTTCTGTGTTTTCGCTGTTATACGCTAGAGGATGCTATTACACATCTTCTGAATGAGTACTGAATCTCCTGATCAAAACACGGGAAAAGAAGATGTAGAAACGAGCGATCTCAAATGTAAGCAGATGCATATATAAAATAACGTGAACAGCATATAAATCAAAACTATCTAATGTTACTGAATGAAATTCAGACCCAGGACGAGCTATAGGGCTGTGCAAGTATTAGATTCAAGATTCAAGAGATTCAAGAGTTTTATTTGTCACATACACAGTTATATACAGAATATACAACTGGCAGTGAAATGTAAACAGGTCCGCTCCATGGACAGTGCAAATTCACAGTTAAAAACACAAGGAGGAAATTATAATAGAAATAGGATAAAAAAGTACTATATATAGTACGTACTACATATATATGTAGAATTAGAAATAATCAAGTCAAGTAGAAGAAGAAAGTAAAAAAAAATAAGAATAAAGAAGTGGAATAAAATAAGTGAAGTAAACTGTGCAGTGAGTAAACTGTAGACTTATAAATATGTGGTTAACAAATGTACAAAGAGTATAATGTGCAAACAGGTTTATAACAGGTTGTTACACAGTAGCAACGAGAACAGAAAGTGCAGTGCAATGTCAGTGTATCGATGTTTATCCTGAAGTGAAGTCACATAATGTTAAGTGACTGAGTTCAGGAGTCTGATGGCCTGGGGGAAGAAGCTCCTCCTGAGTCTCTCAGTTTTTGCCATCAGGCTTCGGAAGCACTTACCAGATGGCAGCAGCGTGAAATGAGGGTTTGCAGGGTGATTAGAGTCCTTGATGATCTTAGTAGCTCTACCTTTGCAGCGTTTGGTGTAGACGTCCTGCAGAGACGGGAGAGCTGACCCTGAGATACGCTCGGATAAGCGCACACGACTCTTTGCAGGGCTTTGCAGTCATGACTGGTGCTGTTCCCATACCACGGTGTGATGCACTGAGTTAATACACTTTCTATCGCCCCTAAATAGAAAGTTTTCAGGATAGCTGGTGAAACCCTGAATTTCCTCAGCTGGCGCAGGTGGTACAGTCTTTGCCTGGCTTTTTTCACCTGTGTCTGAATGTGAGCAGTCCAGGTCAGGTCCTCGGAGATGTTTACACCCAGGTACTTGAAGCTGCTCACTCTCTCTACTGGTGACCCGCTGATCATGAGGGGGGAGTATGTCCGATGCTGTCTCTTCCTGAAGTCCACAATAATTTCTTTGGTCTTGCCAACATTCAGAGAGAGACAATTGTCCTGGCACCATGATGTTAGATGCTCCACCTCGTCCAAGTATGCCGTCTCATTGTTGTTGGAAATGAGGCCCAGGACAACAGTATCATCAGCAAATTTGATGATAGAGGTGGAGCTGTGTGTGGACAAACAGTCATGCGTGTAGAGAGAGTAGAGCAGGGGATTCAGGACACAGCCCTGTGGAGCTCCCACACTCAGGGTGATGGAGGTGGAGGTGGACTGGCCTATTCTCACCACCTGAGGCCTGCCAGTGAGGAAGTCCTCAATCCAGTGGCAGAGAGAAGGATTCAGGACGAGATCCAGGAGTTTGGAGGTTAGCTTGATGGGAACTATGGTGTTAAAAGCTGAGCTATAGTCAATAAATAGCAGCCTTATGTAGTTCCCACTTTTGCTGTCGATGTGAGTGAGGGAGGAGTGGAGGACATGAGAGATGGCATCTTCAGTCGATCTATTGGGACAATAGGCAAACTGAAGAGGGTCCAAAGTGTCAGGAATGAAGGAGCAAATGGTGTTTTTAATGAGTATCTCAAAGACCTTCATGACTATAGATGTGAGAGCCACTGGACGATAGTCATTTAGGCAAGAGGGTTTACTGTTCTTAGGGACAGGGATGATAGTGGATTTTTTGAAGGAGGTGGGGACCACAGATGTAGCGAGGGACTCATTAAAGATAGATGTAAACAACCCGGCGAGCTGATCAGCACAGGACCGCAGAACACGACCTGAAATACCATGTGGCCCAGCAGCTTTCCTGACGTCCACACGCTTGAGTGCCCTCCGAACTTCATCCTCCGAGACAGAGATCACGTGGTTGTTGCTGCTCTGAGTAATTTCCTCTGACGCGCCACTTGGCGGAGTCGCGTTGCCGCGGTTACAGTCAAAGCGAGCGTAGAAAGAGTTTAACTCGTTCACAAGCAACGGATCAGCGCTCACCTCTGCAGAGGATTTAGATCCAAAAGAGCAGATGGACCTCAGACCCAGCCACATGCACCGTGAGTCGTTGAGTTGGAAATGAGACTCCACTCGGTCCTTATAACGGAGCTTTGCGGCTTTAACTGCGCATCTGAGAGCATAGCAGGACGATCTGTATTCAGTCATGTTCCCCCGATAGGAGACCGGCGTTGTAAGCAGCAGTGCTTGTGTTCACTGCAGCGCAGATTGAATTGTCCACCCACGGTTTCTGATTTGAGAAGGACGTTATTGTTATTGTTTGTGTGGCTTGCTCTGTAAGCGTGTTGATGAAGCAAAGCGCCACATCTGTGAACTTGCTGATGTCAGCTGAACTCGCTCGGAACATGTCCCAATCAACATCATCCAGAGCTGCCTGTAGCGCGGTCTCTGAATCGGGGGACCAGCGCTTAACTTCCCGCCTCACCGGGGGTTCCTGAACGAGCCTTTGTTTGTATTCAGGTGTGAGGAAAATGGCTGGTAGTGACCGCGCTTTATAGGCGTTCTTAAACGGAGAGTAGCAATGATCCAGCGTGTTTGCTCCTCGTGTAGGACAGGAGACGTGCTGGTGAAAGTTTGGGAAGACTTTCTTTAGGTTTGCTTTGTTAAAATCGCCCGCGACGATGAAAGCAGCATCGGGGTGTTTGTTTATGATGCCGCTGGCAACATCATGAAGGCCAGATAAAGCCAGCCCTGTGTCTGCCTGTGGTGGAATGTAAACAGCGGTCGCGACGACCGCAGAAAACTCCCTCGGCAGATAGAATGGGCGGCAAATGATTGTTAAATGTTCCAGATGAGGCGAGCAGGACCGCGAGAGAATGGTGATGTTCCTGGGGTTGCACCATTTCTTGTTGATCATGAAGCATACTCCACCGCCTTTGGATTTACCGGCCTCGGCTGTTCTGTCCATCCGAAAAACAGAGAAGTTCTCCGACGGCGTCACAGCTGTGTCCGGGTCCGGGCTGTGTCTTTCTTTTGTTATATTGCATGTTCAGATATTCATACAACAAAATATTCTGGGGGCCATTACATTTTTGTGAAAATTATCAAAAATGCTGGCGCTGGCTGGCAAAAAAAAAAAAAAAAAAAAAAAAAAAAAAAAAGCTGGCGGGGAAAGAGTTACGAATAAAGCAATATAGCACCATTTATAAACTGCTTATTAATGTCTAATAATGCTTTATAAATGATGATTTAACTATTTACTAATGCTTAACTAATGATTTAGTTATTATAAAGTGCTACCCTTACTTTTTATCTAATCAAAACAACAAAATATGTGTTACAGTGACGATTAAAAAAAGAACTGAACTGAATCAATTTGCTGTCACTAGCTTTAAATATGCAACTTTGCTACATAACAAATGCATAAAAGTGGCCAGCTAGATATAAATGAATGCAAATAGATGGCAACAATCTCGACTGCAAACATATTGCTGTTCTCCATTAATGCAGCATGAAGTCAACAAATTAATTACTTTGTATTTATACAGTACATGTTTTCATATAATTATAATTTCATTGTCTGTTTTAAATCCGAATCTGAAGTGCAGTCTCACGTGTCAAAACAAACTCCACAAGGCGTCAGTGATTTTGCCTCTAGAGGCCGCTCTCTTACTGTATAATGACGGTAGACCCTTCTCAGCCACTCCAGCAATGGACACAAGCCTAAACCCCAAAAATCTCTGTATGGATTTTTGCTGATAACCTATTGTTCCAGCATTCTGTTATCGGAGCTGATTAATCTGCACAACCATTCAATCGGTCGATCTCTAAACAGTAGACAGAAGATGTGTGCCTCTGTAAATCTCAGCAAGCTTTGATCGATGCAAACATTTAAAGTCAACATCACAATGGACCTTATTTACTTAAAGAGATAGTTTAACCAAAAATTACTCACCCTCAAGTGATTTCAAAATTGCACAAATTTCTTTCTTCTGTTGAACACAAAAGAAGATATTTTGAAGAATGTTTGTAACCAAACAGTTGTGGGGCACCACTGACTTCCACAGTATGGGCAAACAAAAAAACTATGGAAGGATTAATACATGTTCCTAGTTTTAAAGTGAATGTACATATTATTCCAGAAAAGAAAATGATTTTCTTCTTAACCTTTCATCAAAATCGAATAATTTGCTCTTTCTCTGTAACGACTTGTCTTTTTCCTCTGACGTCACTTACTGTAGGTCACACAGGCAATAATAACGAAATGGCTATTTAGGTGTTTTTAGCTAAATAGAACTAAATAGAACAATCAATTTCCAAAGCATAAAATCATGACCCATTCTTCAGTTTCATATACACTCACCTAAATGCCTTGTTGATGCTAGAGGTCAGAGGAGAATGGGCCGACTGATTCAAGCTGATAGAAGAGCAACTTTGACTGAAATAACCACTTGTTACAACCGAGGTATGCAGCAAAGCATTTGTGAAGCCACAACACGCACAACCTTGAGGTGGATGGGCTACAACAGCAGAAGATGCCACCGGGTACCACTCATCTCCACTACAAATAGGAAAAAGAGGCTACAATTTGCACAAGCTCACCAAAATTGGATAGTTGAAGACTGGAAAAATGTTGCCTGGTCTGATGAGTCTCGATTTCTGTTGAGACATTCAGATGGTAGAGTCAGAATTTGGCGTAAACAGAATGAGAACATGGATCCATCATGCCTTGTTACCACTGTGCAGGCTGGTGGTGGTGGTGTAATGGTGTGAGGGATGTTTTCTTGGCACACGTTAGGCCCCTTAGTGCCAATTGGGCATCGTTTAAATGCCACGGCCTACCTGAGCATTGTTTCTGACCATGTCCATCCCTTTATGACCACCATGTACCCATTCTCTGATGGCTACTTCAAGCAGGATAATGCACCATGTCACAAAGCTCAAATCATTTCAAATTGGTTTCTTGAACATGACAATGAGTTCACTGTACTAAAATGGCCCCCACAGCCACCAGATCTCCACCCAATAGAGCATCTTTGGTATGTGGTGGAACAGGAGCTTCGTGCCCTGGATGTGCATCCCACAAATCTCCATCAACTGCAAGATGCTATCCTATCAATATGGGCCAACATTTCTAAAGAATGCTTTCAGCACCTTGTTGAATCAATGCCACGTAGAATTTAGGCAGTTCTGAAGGCGAAAGGGGGTCAAACACAGTATTAGTATGATGTTCCTAATAATCCTTTAGGTGAGTGTATATATATACACTAACCCGATTCCAAAAAAGTTGGGATCTGTGCAAATCTGTGCAAATTGTGAATAAAAACAGAATGCAATGATGTGGAAGTTTCAAATTTCAATATTTTATTCAGAATACAACATAGATGACATATCAAAAGTTTAACCTGAGAAAATTGATAATTTCATGGGAAAAATAAGTTGATTTTAAATTTCATGGCATCAACACATCTCAAAAAAGTTGGGACAAGGCCATGTTTACCACTGTGTGGCATCCCCTCTTCTTTTTATAACAGTCTGCAAATGTCTGGGGACTGAGGAGACAGGTTGCTCAAGTTTAGGAATAGGAATGTTGGCCCATTCTTGTCTAATACAGGCTTCTAGTTGCTCAACTGTCTTAGGTCTTCTTTGTCACATCTTCCTCTTTATGATGTACCAAATGTTTTCTATGGGTGAAAGATCTGGACTGCAGGCTGGCCATTTCAGTACCTGGATCCTTCTTCTACGCAGCCATGATGTTGTAATTGATGCAGTATAGTATGTGGGCTGGCATTGTCATGTTGGAAAATGCAAGGTCTTCCCTGAAAGAGACGACATCTGGATGGGAGCATATGTTGTTCTAGAACTTGGATATACCTTTCAGCATTGATGGCGCCTTTCCAGATGTGTAAGCTGCCCATGCCACACGCACTCATGCAACCCCATACCATCAGAGATGCAGGCTTCTGAACTGAGCGCTGATAACAACTTGGGTTGTCCTTGTCCTCTTTAGTCCGGATGACATGGTGTCCCAGTTTTCCAAAAAGAACTTCAAATTTTGATTAATCTGATCACAGAACAGTTTTCCACTTTGTGACAGTCCATTTTAAATGAGCCTTGGCCCAGAGAAAACGCCTGCGCTTCTGGATCATGTTTAGATATGGCTTCTTTTTTGACCTATAGAGTTTTAGCCGGCAACGGCGAATGGCACGGTGGATTGTGTTCACCTACAATGTTTTCTGGAAGTATTCCTGAGCCCATGTTGTGATTTCATTACAGTAGCATTCCTGTATGTGATGCAGTGCCGTCTAAGGGCCCAAAGATCATAGTCATCCAGTATGGTTTTCCGGCCTTGACCCTTACGCACAGAGATTGTTCCAGATTCTCTGAATCTTTGGATGATATTATGCACTGTAGATGATGATAACTTCAAACTCTTTTCAATTTTTCTCTGAGAAACTCCTTTCTGATATTGCTCCACTATTTTTGGCCGCAGCATTGGGGAAATTGGTGATCCTCTGCCCATCTTGACTTCTGAGAGACACTGCCACTCTGAGAGGCTCTTTTTATACCCAATCATGTTGCCAATTGACCTAATAAGTTGCAAATTGGTCCTCCAGCTGTTCCTTATATGTATATATCTTGAACACTCCCTCCCATCTGCCAATGGCTGAACTAACAGATTGTTAAAGAAAATTACATTACATTTCAGGACCTCTCTCTCTCTCGCTCTCTCTCTCGCTCTCTCGCAATATATGTGTTCACAGCCTCTTTACTGATAAAAAGAAAACTCTGTAATAAACTGTAGCTGTTTTTTTTTTTACTAACATGATTCACATCCTGTTTGATTTGCATGGATTTCAGTTAGGATTTGAAGAGTCTTTGGGGGTCACAGTTGAGTGGACATGAGCAGAAGGGTGTTACTGGATCTAGGCATCACACATGGTCTGCATACACACACAGCAGCAGCTGAGCTGCATTAATGTAGCTGGATTAGGGGTGAGTGCAGCTGCATTGAAAGTTTACAAGCTGCTCCTTCTGTTCTTTGATTAAACAGTTCAGCTTGGATAAACATTACCATTTAAAGAATATTTCTCAACACACACAAACACATGCAAGCAAGCACTCTAATCATCCAATGGCCAGCACAAACTCACAACGAGGCTCTAGTGGTAAGCCGATCTTTTGATTTCTGGAGTAATCCACCCATGAGCCGTTACAATAACCAAGAGAAGCGCCACACAGAATCAGTTATGTATGTCCAACTCCCTTTCACACTTCTGCTGCTGAAAAATAAAAGAGCCACTGATGCGGCTCTACACACATAATTGGTCCGACTTAAGAGAGGTGGGATTTACTTTATATCAGCGCTTCAGGATTGGATTTGTGGATGTGGATTGCACCACATTTAAGCCTAATGTATAAAATGAAACTACATGCAGAATAAACGTATCTCTTTGACCTTCAATATTTTATTATTCTACACTTACTTTATTTGGTAATTATTCCATGCATTTTAACATCTCAGTTCACTGCAGTTCAAAAGTTTGGAGTCAGTAAGATTTTTATTTCGAAATAAATTAATCATTTAATTCAGCAAGGATGCATTAAATTGATCAAAAGTGACTTTTAATCCACTTCAACTAAATGTTCTTCAAAGTTCACAAATTTATCAATGAATCCTTGAAAAATGTATCACCATCCCTTTATAATATGACATTTTAAGCATCGCAATTGTTTTCAACATTGGTAATAATAAGAAAAGTTTGACACACTCTGAAGAAGGCGAGAAATGCATCTCTGTTTTTTTTTTTTACTATTTTTAATGTTATATTGTGACTAGACGTAATGTGAATAAAGTTTGTACAACTACAAAAAGAAATAGAAAAAAAGACAAAAGCCAGGTCCCCTCTCAGTTTTAGTCTTGCCCTAGGAATCGCGCTGCACAATTCGGAATAAATTGAGAATCACTTTTGTTTTTTTTTTTTTAATAGAGATAATGATTCTCCCACAATTCTGAATAGACAAATAAACAAAAGTCTATTTTAAAAAAATATTATTGAATGATTGAATGAATATTTCAATGACTCAACGACTTCACTTGGATGAATTAGTGTTTTTGAAGAAATCGTTTGAAGTAATGATTCAATTACTTTTTTTTTTTTTTTACATTCACTTGTCACAACCTACTGGTGTAACAATGTAATTTATACAATCTTTAGATGAAGCATCAAGTTGCAATAGTTGACATTCTATTTTGATCGCTACATCAGTGTTTATATCCGATTCAAAACTATAAACTTGTATCCCAGTACTTCTGTTATGATATGAATTATTGTGAGATGAATAAATTGATAATGTGTGGTTGAAGAGTTTGTGAAGCCGTTTAATAACTGCTCTTCCCGGATCAGTGGCAGCACGAAGGCAGATTCGAATGTTCAGCTGTGATCGTACTTTTCAACGCTTTAATAAACATAGATGAATCGTTGACATTTAAGAATAAGATCATGTGGGTGTTTGAATAGAGATCATGCTATTTATATACCTATATACCTAGGAATGGTCGACAACCTCTGATCTGAAGGATCACGATGGATTGTGCATAGACAGAAGGCTTGATAGATAACCATTCTCACTCCCAAGGCGTCAAAATCTGAAGCATGAAGATGCTAAAAGTACCCCCAGGCGTCACTATATCGATGCGCAGGGGTACTCCATTGATTTCAATGAGAAACCTTTGGTGTCATACACAGTTGGGCATGGGAATGTTGTCGTCATGATAAAATTATTGGGTTTTGATATTGCCATTATGACATGTTGGAGTGTGATTCTCAATTTAATCAGCCAGCATACTTTTATTGACATTTTTAATTTTTTTTAATTTATGCTATTTAGAAACATTTGAACATATAACCCAACCCCATCCCATCCCATCCCTAAACCTACCCATTTGTGTATTATATGATATAAAATACAGGATATAACAGGCAGATACGACTGCACACACAATTTATTCAAAAAGTACAAACATTCCAAGTGTTCCGAGGCCAAACAATTGATTTGTGTGAAGAAAATCCCCAAAAGCGATCAGCATCTCCATCCACAATTTTAAAAATTGCTGCCCGAAGAAACGTTACGTCAGATTTCATAGCAAAATTGTGTTGGCTCTTGTATGTCTCGTGACCAATTGTGTCATTACGTCAGCTTTGATTGTAAAATGTCATTGGCTCTTGTGTGTCTCGTGACCAATTGTGTCATGCTAAAGAGTCGGGTGTATCATTTGAATGAGAGATATGAGTGAGTGGGTGCATGGAGCGGCAGGATCATTATTTCAGCGATTAAAACATTAAGATCAACTCGATGTAACTCAGATGTAACTTCTTTACATGAAGATATCGCATGACTTCAGAAGACTTGGAATGCAACATGTGTCAATACCTTTATACTGTTTTTGTTCAGTTTCTGCAATAAATACCTGTGACTGTACTTTTATTTGCCTGTTACGCATCTTATATTGTTGAGAAGTGGGTAAGTTTAGGGTAGGGTTGGGTTAGTTGCTCCAAAATATAAAAGTAGCTTCCTATAAATGTTCATAAAAATCATGTCTGCTTTAACAAATGCAAAGAATTAAATGTGCCTAGATGTGATGCACTGGGCAAACAACTGAAATCAGTGATGTACATAGTGACGCCTAGGGGTACCTTTAGCGTCTTCAATTTGACACGGAAGGCACTTGACCATGTTTCAGAATGGGTTGTAGATAAGTATGTGCCAGTCCATTAAAAGATTTTAAACAAATAGAAGAGTTTGACAATCACAGCAGGGTAGCATGCAGATGCCACCTGCCCATACAGGCAGATGTTTGTCCTCATTATTTAATAAGCATGTTCGGGCAGAAGAACCACCAAATCTTCACTATATTCTGATCTCGCTGTACGAGGCAACGCTTAGCCACTATCATAAGCAAAAGAAAAGCAGCCATCCCAGTGGAGCTCTCATCACTGGATCTGGGGCTGATCTGAGCGCTCTGTTTTCCCCCCAGGCTGATTGCATCTATGCCTGCTATTCCACAGGGAGATGGCATCCACTGTTCCGATACTGAAGGCTGCCCACACAAGCCGGCAGTCAGGGGAAAAACACTGCTAATAGGATGAGCGAAACAGCTTTGTAAACACAGCAATCTCGTGAAGCAGTGATGTGACATGAACAAAGTGTGTTTGTAGTGCGTGTAAATGTCTACAGTAATTCAAACATCAACACAACTACTGCCATTGCTCATTCATAACTCATAAACCAGGAAAGTCACATGGGAAGACCAGGATGAAATTCTCCAGAACATTGTCAGAGGCTAAACAGAGGGCTTATGTGTCTGCTTCCACATGCTACATTCCATCTGGTGCTGCTGCCGATGAAACACTACAAGATATACTTCTACCTAATGAGCTGTGTTTGTTAAAAGCTTTTTCAAACTGTTTGCCTAGGTGCATTTGTTTCCTGAATGGTTCATAGGATTTTATCCTAACACAATATATCTTTATTAGTTTTCTTTTCAACCATATGTTCATTTTGACATGTCTGTGTTTGATTCCTTAAGATTACATTTAAAAGCAAAATAGCATATATGCAACTTTAATAATGTAGCATTTGCAGAAATCTACTCACCTAGAAAAGCCAATTTCAGAGTCTTTGAACAAAAATAGTGTGTTACCTCCCCACCCCCTTTGATTTCTGTCAGAATGGACAAGAAACTTTCCTTCCCTTTGCTTCTTTTCCATTTATTTTCAGACAGCAGCCTTGAGCAAGAGGCTGAAGAAGTCTGACTTCTGATGGATGTTCACTCCCCCATTCGCTTAAAGTACATCTTGTTGCCTCAGAGTTTTGCAGCACATGGTTCCTTTTCTAAGCAAACCCGTCACCTGCCCCTGCCCGCACCTGAGGCTATTAAGACAAGACTACAGATGAAAAGATAAAGACTATGCTTTGCTTGTCAGAGAGAACAAGGTTCACCTGTTTAATCACACCTCATTCACATAATCGATAGCAGCCACTTTGCTCACTTTGTGCAGTAATTGGCTATGTTCGAAAGCTTAAAAATGCTGCCTTCAGAGGATGAATTCCAAGGTAGGAAGGGATGCCGAATCCAATGTTAGCTTCACTTCCTGTCTTCTGAGATGCCTTCATCTGATCGATTTTTGAAAGCAGCATAGATGTATCCTTCACTGTCTTTGATATCCCATAATCCTGTGCTTTCCATTCTGTGACAGTTGAGCCAAAAAAATAAAGATGGTGTCTGAGAGTCGCGGTTGGTGGTCAGTTTGTGTGTAAATGTACTTTTTTGGCCAACGTTTTTCACTTTTGATGTAATTTCTTGCGAGAAATTATTATTGTACTACTTCAGTATTTGCTATTTGACCGGGAGGGGACATGATCAGTTCACTTAGTTTTGTCGTGGCCATGACATATAAACTCGTGGCAACTTCATAATATGTTGGCCACGAGATATTAATTTGTGGGAATGTCATATTAACTCATGGAAACGTGATAAGTCGTGGCCATGAGATCATTTTGTCGAGGTGACGGCATCATGTCGTGGCCATGTGATCTAAAGAACAATATATTTTTAAAGTTGTGGCCACAACTTTATATTTTGAAGGAACGACATCTATTTCTCATTGCCACAAGTTAAATCCGTAAATCTGACCATAGTATTAATTACCAGAAATTAATAGGCCTATAATAATATTTATTTTTGATTAAGAAAAAGCATGGAATTTAGAATTAAGAAATGATTATATTAAGATTGCCTATTATATTGTATTGTGCGTAATGTTGACTATTAGAGCTGGTCCAAATACCATTTTTTGAGCTTCGAAGCTTCTGTAGTAATCAACAGGGGGCTGAACATATTCTTCTCTCTAATAAAGGCAGGAATCTCGACAAGCAGCGCGTCTCATGCGGGCAGGGTTTATATGCTCTGAGAATGGAGCTGCACTAGTGATGCAAAACACACAGGTCTGTTACGTCCCAGTAACAAGCTCATATATTTTGCAGTAGATTAATTTAGATTGATAATAACGGGTAATAGGCTTAAAGCGATAGTCTGTGTTACCGGTGTTCAGGCATAACTCTGGTTACATCACCGCAGCACCGCCCCCACTATTGTTTTGATATTGTATAGTAGTAAAAATGATTTAGTTCAGTTAGAGAACATATTAACTAGTCTACAATTAAAAAAAAAAAAACTGAACGTGCAGCGTGAGCCGAACGAGAGTCACAGCACAGACCAGCAGAGTCAGATCTCATTCATCACGAGCGTGAGGAGCTGAATGACAAGATGATTGCAGAAGATTTGATTTCAAACCGCCTATTTAAGAAGGTTTGTCATAGTACTGTTTTGTTGTTGTGTTTTCATTAAGATTAATAGGCTAATGAACCCACCATTCAAGCAACCTGCCCCCGAATTTCTTCTTATTCTAAACCAAATGTAGTGACGGTGAGGGAAAATTTTCTCAATGTCACATCCCTAACAGGTAAAAAGGCTAATACATTTTGATTGTATTATTCTTTTTTCCACAATGTCAAACCAACGCAGCTTAACCCAAAATACAAGCTCAAGCATATAAGCTCATGCAGTTGTGCACTCCAGTCAGATAATTCTCCAGTTGCAGCCATGCAGGGAACACTAAGAAGAAGCAAATATATTTATTAAGTATAACAAGGTTGGATTCCTATTCAGCTGTCCATCCTATTAAAAATGGCTAGGATATAAGATAATTGTAAAAAAAAAAAAAATGTATGTCGCCAGACACATATTCGCCAGAATATGTAAACATATTCAAGCACGAACGAGAACAGTTTCGATGGCAGGTGTACAAGAAAAACAAAAACAAACAAACAAACTAATATTCGAATCCCAAAATTGAAAATCAAATACCAACCCACTGAACGAATATTAAAATATTCTAGTCCAGCCCTAGTGCATAAACACAGCAAGCATTCGAATCAAGTTTAGCAATAAATGTTAAAAGAATATGCTGTATAAAACATTATTATCTCACATCCCAATTTTTTTTAATCCATTCACTGAACTTTTTATTTTTTAAATTTTTTATTGTTATTGTTATGTGTGTTAAAGTATATATTTTGTAAATACTGTAAATGCCTGATCATGCTAATAAAGTTTTGACTTTATGACTGTATTTCTGTAGACTACACCAGAAGCCTATAGTGACGATAAATGAGTGTCAGTTTTCATTTGTACACAATCACATATTCTTTTAGCATTTATTGACAACAAACTTCTTTCGAATGCTTGCTGTCTATAGGCACCATTGCAGAAAATGCAATATAATATAGGCTAGTAATAATTTCTTAATTCCGCACTATTTCTTAAATCTGCAGTCCATAACTTTTTGCGCTCTAGCGGTTAATAAACAGAACTGCATGCGTATTGCGGAAGAACATTGAAAAATATGTCGTTCCCTCGTCAAAAGTTAATATCTCATGGCCACAACATATTATCATGTTCCCACAAGTTTATATGTCGTGGCCATGACAAAACTAAGTGAACCGAACATGTCCCCTCCTGGTCACCATAATTTGCTTATCACCAAAGCTTGCTCTATTTTGATGTAGACCATTAAACTGTTACACTGCCTCGGGAGTCTGTCCATCAGTTTTGTGAGGTACCTTCATGCGCAAACGCTGCCTGCAAAGTCATTGCCTGATAGGGCAGCAAAGCAGCAAGCCAACTGTCACAAGTTTGTCACAACTCTACTCATTGGTCGAAAATGTTAACTTCCAGATGTAACTTATAGTATACCTTTCTAAATCACATAAATCTAGAAAAGTATCAAAGTATTTCAAAATAAACCAAAAATATTTCAGAGGTGCACAGCAAATAAATAATAAATAATTCACACATATTTAATAATGCATATAATAATATGCATTTAAAAGAATGCAAAACTAGCCAAAATACCATCTCCATCAGTGATACTATCTCATGGTTAAAGTGAAAAGAAAAGAAAAGAAAAGAAAAGAAAAGAAAAGAAAAGAAAAAAAGAAAAGAAAAGAAAAGAAAAGAAAAGAAAAGAAAAGAAAAGAAAAAAGAAAAGAAAAGAAAAGAGATTTATTCTGAAAAGCTCTGACTGGAAGAGCTCAATAAAAATGCCCATAGATGTATCGGAGGAAATGTGAGAAAGAAGGCTGCTTTTCTCAGGTCATTACAAACACCTCTGCATTGTCTCTTTGGCTTTCTTTTGAATGCTTCCAAGTGATATAAAACACCTCAGATTTACCTTCTCAGTCAATACAGTAAAAAATAAATAAATAAAAAAAAATATATATATATATATATATATATATATATATAATATGCATGCTTAAAAATGCATGCTTTCTATTGAATCTATTAATCTTTTGCGATATCTATATGATGACAAATATAAAATATTTACCGCTGTCAGTCGAAAAAAAAAAAATAAATAAAAAAATAATAATTATCGCACATCGCAAGTCAGTCTCTCTAAATCCCTCCTTTCTACGAGCCTACTCTGCTCTGATTGGTCAGATGGCCCAGTCTGTTGTGATTGGTCTATTGTTTAACTCAGTCACTTAACATCACGTGACCATCGACATACCAACATACTGACATTGCACTGCACTTTCTGTTCTCGTTGCTACTGTGTAACAACCTGTTATAAACCTACAGTTTACTCACTGCACAGTTTACTTCACTTATTTTATTCCACTTCTTTATTTTAATTTTTTTACTTTTTTTCTACTTGACTTGATTATTTATAATTATAATATATATATATATATATATATATATATATATATATATATATATATATATATATATATATATATATATATATATAGAGAGAGAGAGAGAGAGAGAGAGAGAGAGAGAGAGAGAGAGAGTACTTTTTTATCCTATTTCTATTATAATTTCCTCCTTGTGTTTTTAACTGTGAATTTGCACTGTCAATGGAGCGGACCTGTTTACATTTCACTGCCGGTTGTATATTCTGTTTATAATTGTGTTTGTGACAAATAAAACTCTTGAATCTTGAATCTTGAATACAGCGCATATTTTCGATAGCAAACGCACATTACAATAACTGATCTTTAGCTCCGTCCGTTCATTTTACACCAATCCCAGTGCGAGTCCGAATCGATGATGAAACATTGGAAGAATTAGTTATTCAACCCGAACCTTGAGCAGGGCATTTCTCAGTGATGCTACTCAGTTTGAGGTACATTATGAGATGTTTCAACTATAATTCCTCACCATCTGCATTAGAAAGTGTGCGTCCATCAACAAACCTGTGTGTGTGTGTGTGTGTGTGTGTGTGTGTGTTTCTAATTTATTGTAGTGCACATGCAGGAACTGATGTGAATGACTGATGTAACATTAACGTTTGCAAAACAAATCTTGCTCCATCCTTTATCTTTTCTCAAAGTAGTAAGAAGGACAGACAATCTGCTTTAATAGACACAGTTTTAGGTAACACTGCAGCCCACAGCTGATTTACAGTATTTCAGTAAGACAGTAATAACTTGAGTTAGCCGGTTAGCCAGAGACCTACACAATATGAAACACAATAAACACATTGTAGAGCACAGCGTGTTCTTGATATGATGCTATCCAGTATCCACAGGAATCAGTTGCAGTGTTTGAGGTGGTTCAAGTTTTCCCTGGTGTCTGCGCGCATAATAAGTGGATGGGCAATATGCTAATGTTTCATCTTGATGTCACAACGAAACGGCTTGCAATTCGTTTGAAAAACGATTCGTTTAATTGACTTGGAGTCAATATTTTTTTAATTTGTTTTTGTCAGTTTTGTCAAGCGTGAAAGAGAACTTAATGTGGCGCTGACACGCTGTTTGAAGCGGCATTCTGTTATGTTTCCTGATTCTTCAAAACTTCTATATTCTATATATGCACAAAAACACAGTACACTGTAAAGAAATCTAAGTTGTAAATAATACAAACTTTTGAGATATGTTGAAATGCTATTTCAATATTTTTACCTCAACATTTCACATTTGATTCCATGTGTTACTTGCCATGTCTTTGCAATTATTTGTGAAATTTACTAGTTATAATTGTTTCAAAGTAAAAGTGTTTTTTTTTTTTTTTTTTTTTTTTTTTTTTTTATATAACACCATAAAAACTCCTTACTCAGACCACACAGAAACAGGTGAGCTTGGCTCCATAAATAGGTAAAAGCTGCAAGTGAACTTCGGAAACTTCGGTAAGGACATGCTGTGTTATAGTGAATACCGGAGGCATGTTGTGCGGAAGTGCAGACTGATTACAGGCCCGTGCTAATGCACAGTACATTACTGCATGCACGCACAGTAGGAACAGGCAAATTATCAACCTCAAATTGAACTCTCTGTGACGACCAGGGTAGATTTGAGTAGCATGAATGCTAATGGAAAAAATAATAGGACTGAAAAATAGGAAAAGAAAGGGGGGGAAAACACTAAATGATACACATGAAAGACTGGGTCATGTATCAGAGGAAGTGTAATTTCTGAAGTACAGACCTCAAGATTATAAAATTGATTTCGTATGAATCAGCCAAACTACTACCCATGCTGTTAACTAGTGATCAAGTCTTAGAGCGTGATGTGTGACGGGACGAGGGAGTTAAGGGGGGACCACCAATTTGGCACCTATTTTTGAATGTCAGCATGTGAATGATGCATTTAGAGACAGCAGGGCATATGAAAATGAGAAGGACAGCTACTCTTGCTAGACTTCACCATGCTGTTGTAATTAGGAGGGTGCCACATTTTGCCATGTGCCCCCGGGGGCATTGTCACGGACGCAGCTGTGCCCGCTGAGAAGCCTGAGGCGAAAGAATGCCCCTCTCCAGCCTGGCACCAACACAGAGACAGGATGCTGGGAAAAGAGCCACACTGCTAAAACTACAAAGCCAGATCAGCTGAGCATATACGAGGCCGGCTCGAGGGTCAGACAGCAGACAGTAAGGTAAAGGCTCACAATAGAAATGCTCTGTCTTATAATTGGGTTTAGGATTATCTTCAAAATGCAAGATGCTTCATCTCTCAATCCAAACCCAAATCATGTTGTGGACAGGGTATAGGCTTTAAATCTGTGTTTATGAAGTGCTTAGAGCGCACAAAACACCCACACACACTTGTACACAATTCTCATTCCCACTGCAGTGAGTGTACTTGTGTTTACTGTCTTATCTGACAGGGATATAATGATTTCATTGGCTCCAGCAGGCAGTGTTACTGCTTGTCAACACAGATTAGGTCATTAAAAATAAAGCTCACCCAAACAGCAAGACCTACAGGTGCGTAACTCACACACACACAAACAGCAGTACTTCCTGTGTCTTCATTTGGAGGGGAATACACTGAGATCTGAGAGCAATGTGGTTCAGTCTCTAAACCAGCACATATGCTAGGACTAATCAAGTGATAATTAAACATCTGTAAAGTCAAATTCCCTACTTGAAATCTTTTAAATGATTAAATTCCATTGCTTGCACAATTTTGTTTCGGGTTGCAGTTTAGGTAAACAGTAATTTTATTTATTTAATTTGCAAAACAAGCTGGAATGATGCTGGATTGTCTGTGTTGTATGATATTTTATGCCCTTTTTTGTCAGTAAAAATCTAGGGACATGGATAAAAAGGAGCATTATCATAATTTACTCACCCACATTTATGATTATGATATAGTATTTTAAAGGTCTCCTACAAAAGGTTTACATACATTCAAGGTCAAAAAACACTGCATTTCTCATAATATACATTGCACATTACCTCATTTCTCAAAGAGTCTGAAAATGGTTTGTTTGAAGATTCAGTCTATAGTGCTAAACCCCTCCTTTCTGAAAGCCTGCTCTGTTGTGATTGGTCAGATGGTCCAGTCTGTTGTTTTACCATTTATAGCACGTATTGGATACAAATTGCCTATTACCATATCTGAATTTCAGCTCCGGAACTTCCTCAGCGCTTGATACACATTGATACAAACGGTATTGATGATATCTTTTTCTGTATCAATTCTAGCCCAAGTCCTTATCCTTTTGAAGTGCATGCAAAGTGGATTCACAGTGCTGAAAACTCTTCCAGGCCTCAGCTACAACTACAGTGTTTGAGGGTTGGTCAGGTGGACGTTGTTCACAGGGAGCCAATGAACACCATAGGCTGGCATTATGGAAATGTATTACATTGTTACGTAGGTATGTAACAGGAAGTGAGACTGGAATTGCTGACGACTTGCTTCGGCAGTTCAGAATCAATTATTTCTTCAGGAAACAATAACTTTAGTTGTCGTGCACTTTGATCCTTAAAACTTTTACCTTCACAGTGTGTGACACACTGCATGAAAGGTAATATAAAAAAGAAAAAAAAAAGAAAAAAAGAAGCATAATTGGGGCACTAACACAAAAGTAGATATTTCTGAATACCGTTTCAGCTGTTTTTGTTTTCCACACAATGAAAGTTATAGTGGTCCAAAACAACACTGGATCCCACTGACTTTCACTCTATGGGCAAACCAACAGACATTTTTCACAATATCTTATTTTGTGTTAAACAGAGAAAAGAAAGCCATACAGCTTGAGCAACAGTAAAAACATTAATCGTGATTCCTTATTAAACACTAAGGAACACTTCACTTGAACACTTAATTGAGTTGATGTCTGCCTGGATTAGATGTCTGCCTGGAAAGAAAGCTTACATGTGTCTTTTTGTAACTGCAAACATTCAAAATGGAACGGCTGAAAGTCAGGGAAAGGCAACAAGACACAAGTCTGCATTCAGTGGAAATCCTATTTGTAAAAGCAATGCATTTCTGAATATTAACGTGAGCAACAACCTAATATGAAGCGTGCAAAGTTGCTGTGAAAGCAAAGAGTCCTTTGATGTTGTTGTCACTGCAATGCATCAGCCACAGGCTTTTAAAAATGTATGACGTGTAACGGAGGCCAGCTAGTAGTTGCTGTGCGAGTAAACCTCACTCCTCTGATCTCAAGAGACGCTCTAGCGACTGACACTAGAGGTTGCAGCCTTTAGCCTCCTTGTTACAGCGTCTGACTCTCATGCCGACGGACATGGGTTTGAGTCCTGCTTGGAGTGGGCGGTTCGAACAGGAGGGGTTACACATGCATAGGGGCGTGAGGGGCACAACCTAACATGAGGTTAGTTGTAACACACATGGTTTAAAAGTTTTCACACTTATCAGGATGACAAAACTTAGTGTATTTATTAGTTGCCATATCAACATTATATGGAGAAAAAATTGCGCCAAAATTAAAAAATCTTTGGAAGATATCACTAAACATTTATTTAACCATTTTCCATCTCTGTTTTTGTGTTTATTTAAAATAAGACAAATCTGATATTATTGTAATCTTATATCTGTTATTTAACAGTTGAGATGGTTCTTTAATGTTGATCTAACAGCAGAAGACACGAGCCGGTTTAAATCCCAGTTGTGCAGATGGGGTGTGTTATAACACTGCGTTACAATGAGCCCCTATTAGAACTACACTATTATATTCTATACTTTTATGAATTCTTTTGAGAAACCATGAGAAAAGGGTGAATAATGACTGAGAGTCAATGTTCAATGAGTGATGTGTTTGTTGTCAAACTCAAAATGTGTATTTTTTTTTATTAAAAAAATGGCATTCTTTTTATTTAAAAAGTTAATAATTGTATTTTATTGACAAAATATTTCAGTTTGTCATGGATATACTATATATATATATATATATATATATATATATATATATATATATATATATATATGGGGCATGTTGTCACATCACTTCCATTCTTTCGGGGTAAATCAGGAAAAAAAGTATACACTGTATTAATGAAACAAAACCACATATTTGTACTAGACATGTGGGAATTTAATGTGGAAAAAAAATAAATAATAATAAATACTCTGAACCCCAAGTGGATTTACACAAACTGAGAAAGTCAAAGTCAAAAAGCGTTAGGTTGTGCCCCGCTCTCCCCTACCTTAAAAGACACTTATGGACTAAAAGGAAGATCAAGCAATTTCATACATGCTTTCTCTTCAAAGAGTCAGCTTGTGCTATGGGTATTTGAAATTATGAACAGTGAGCCTTTTAATCACTTTAATCTGCAATGGAGGGGTGAAAGACTCTGACCCTGGTCATGGCATTGGCATGGGGCAAATGCCACTCATCAACTCAAACATCTGGTCTCAAATGCACTGTAATCAAAAACAAGTGCAGCATAGCAAATGTCACGGCAAATCCAAGCCCTACTCAAACTCTTAACCCTCAAACCCTGAATGACTCCAATGAAAAGGGAGGTGGAATGAGGGGTGGATTTGCCCAATTAAAAATGTAGCCTTATCTGTTTTTTTTAATTGGTGTATCACCTAAAACAAATTTTTTATTATTTATTTATAATAAAAAAAAAAAGTTTTCCATTTGTATTTCAAATAAATGCTGTGCTTTTGAGCTCTTTTGAACTTGCTATTAAAGGTGCAGTGTGTGAATTTTAGCGGCATCTAGCGGCGAGGTTGCGAATTGCAATTACGCACCGCTCACCCTCCCTTTTGAAGCACAGAGAAGCCACGGGGGCGACACAGGACAAAAATGTTGTTGTCTGAGACAGCATAGAGTAGCTAGCGCTCTGTATAGCAGTTTGTCCGTTTAGGGCTACTGTAGAAACATCACGGCGCAAAATGATGACTTCACTGTAAGGGGACCCGTGGTGCATGGAGATAGAGATGGCTCATTCTAAAGTAATAAAAACATAATGGTTCATTATATAAGGTCTTTATACACCACTGTTTCTTGAACAGCAAATAAGCATATTAGAATGATTTCTGAAGAATCATGTGACAATCTTTGCCATCACAGGTATAAATTAAATTTTAAAATATTAAAATTCAAGTCAACATACATTTGTGTTCAATCAAAATCTTATGGCAAGGTATCACATACCTTGCTTTCTCTTGTCATGTTGCAGTTATCTAGATTATGTGAATTTATGACTATGTAGATGATCAGCTACAACAGCGTGAAGTGCCGTTTTGATCAGGCATTATAAGCAGCTAACCCCCGATGTCCAGGGGACATGCTTTAAATGGAAAATAAAGCTACTGTGGTCTCAGCATCCTACTGTATATTTAGTTTACACCAAACTGATGAGAAATGATTGGAATCAACCCAAAATGTAAGTGACACCTGCAGTACAGTTCTGCATCTCTGCTTGGTGCAGAGAGACAGATAATTACTACATAATTATATGCAACATGAGCCATTAAAATATCAGATAAAAACACAATTATGCGAGTGTATCATAATGAGAATTCAATCAAATGGTGCAAGACGAGGGATGATTGGAGCACAGGCATGTCTTTCCCTCCATTTTGTGTCACATATGTTGTCCCACATTGTACCATCTGGCAGCCAGTATCATCACCACCACCCAGACAATTTCGTGAAGAGACACTTGCAGCTCTTATTTCTAGCATATAATTGCTTCACTAACTGAATGTAAACTAGTCGATAATTTCACACATCTGAAACACAACATTGAGTGCAGACATTCACTTCATTTTTAAAACACAAACCTAAGCTGGAAAACGTGCAGTTGGGGGTGAGTTAAGCTTGTCTTGGGTACAAAAAAAAAAAAAATAGTATTCCTAACCTTAAGAATCCTGCCATGTCCAGAGAAGAAATTGCCTGTTAATTCAGCACTGTCTACTGAAGAGGTTGTAAATAGCCAATTTTAGGTCATAAGCAAGCTGGTAAACCCACAGCACAGTTCTGGGTGAAATTTTGCAAGCCAAGCCACATGTGACATTAGCTACTGTAGCAAGACAGAAATTCATCTTTTCTTTCAATTTCAGCACATGTAATCCGTGGAATCTGAAATAATTTGCAGTCTGAGTCAATGAATGCAACCGTAAGCTCAAGGCTGCTTCCTGAGCACGAATAAATTGTGCAGAAGGGACAACACCAAATTATTTTCATTCCTTTCCCAAACGTTAGAAAAAGAATCAGATGATAGCATTTCACTTTTGGCTCATAACCTTATAGTTACTGAGCAATTATATGATTTTCTATTAAATTATTAAATTATACAATTATTTCAATTTTCACATGTGATAAATAGCCCCAATCTTCTATAATAATTAATTATTATTTTATTTTATAATATTTTACAATATTTCATAAAGGTTGAGTCAATAAATGCAACTGTAAGCACATCCTCTCATCACTTTCCCAAACATTGGAAAGGATTAGTTTCACTTTTATCTCATAAATTTATGCAGTAGTTATTGAGATATTATTCCTTGTGACAACTTCTCCATGTGACAAATATCTTGTTATGATTGTTATTATAGAACAATAACATTAAAGCAAACAGTTATACATATTTGATAACTGTATTTTATGTTACATTATTATAATAATTATATGTAAAAAACAAATGTAACATTTTAAGGCTGAGTAAATGAATGCAAGTGTAAGATCACGGCTGCTTGCTGAAGATGAACACACACACACGCACGCGCACGACTCTCCATAGACGTAATGGTTTTAATACTGTACAGACTGTATATTCTATCCCCTACCCCTAAACCTACCTTTTTACATTTTCCAAAAAACTCATTCTGTATGATTTATAATTTAGGTTCCCACAGTGACAGAAGTCCCTAATAAGTCAGTGTGCGTTCATGTTGAAGTCCCCACCGGGTTAGAAAAACATGAACACACACACACACACACACATTTGTAACAAGCCATGCAGGGACATGTCTTCTCTGGTGGGCAGGGCTTATGTGGTGGCCGGTCACGCTGGTAGTTGCCTTGTCTCTCCGCATTACCAAGGAGATGGCCCACGCTATCAGCCACTCCATGGCTGGGTGTGTGCGTGGAGAGACATCTCTGGCTTGATCTATCGGGGATGAAGCCTGGATCCCCCGGTAGCTCCTGCGGGTTTCTTCGGTGGCGCGGTTAATACCGTCGTCGAGAGATTCCAGGAGATAAACAAGCAGTCAGCGGCCTTCCAGCACTATCTCCCTCACTGCTCGGGCAAGGCTGCCTTAAGTGGGCAGCCCCGGCCATCCACCAGCTCCTACAGGCAGGTGCAAAAAGAAAGTGTCGTCTCCCACGCCCCTCCTGAGGAAGCTTGGCAACGAGACGGCACTCTCACCAGAAGGCTTCCGAGCTGAAGGGAGGCCTGAGGACCATTCTTCAGGCGAATCTTAGAGCCAGGATAAGTTTTCAACGGGACATGAGAGACTGTAATATCTACTGTTTGTCCGAAACATGGCTCACGCCCGCGGTCCCGGACGCAGCTGTGACGCCGTCGGAGAACTTCTCTGTTTTTCGGATGGACAGAACAGCCGAGGCCGGTAAATCCAAAGGCGGTGGAGTGTGTTTCATGATCAACAAGAAATGGTGCGATCCCAGGAACGTCACCATTCTCTCGCGGTCCTGCTCGCCTCATCTGGAACATTTAACAATCATTTGCCGTCCATTCTATCTGCCGAGGGAGTTTTCTGCGGTTGTCACGACCGCCGTTTACATTCCACCGCAGGCAGACACAGCGCTGGCTTTATCTGGCCTTCATGATGTTGCCAGCGGCATCATAAACCAACATCCCGACGCGGCATTCATTGTCGCGGGCGATTTTAACAAAGCAAACCTAAAGAAAGTCCTGCCAAACTTTCATCAGCACGTCTCCTGCCCCACACGAGGAGCAAACACACTGGATCACTGCTACTCTCCGTTTAAGAACGCCTATAAAGCGCGGTCACTTCCAGCGTTTGGCAAATCGGATCATGCCGCCATTTTCTCACTCCCGAATACAAACAAAAGCTCCTCCAGGAACCCCGGTGAGCGCGGAAGTTAGCGTTGGTCACCCCACTCAGAGACCGCGCTACAGGCAGCTCTGGAGGATGTAGACTGGGACATGTTCGGCGAGTTCAGCTGGCGTAAACGAGTTCACAGACGTGGCGCTTTGCTTCATCAACACGCTTACAGAGCAAGCCACGCAAACAATAACAATAACGTCCTTCTCAAATTAGAAACCGTGGGTGGACAATTCAATCCGTGCGGCAGTGAACGCACGCACTGCTGCTTACAACGCCGGTCTCCATTCAGGGAATATGAATGAATACAGATCGTCCTGCTATGCTCTCAGACGAGCAGTTAAAGCCGCAAAACTCCGTTATAAAGACCGAGTGGAGTCTCATTTCCAACTCAACGACTCGCGGCGCATGTGGCAAGGTCTGAGGTCCATCTGCTCCTTTGGATCTAAATCCTCTGCAGAGGCAAGCGTTGATCCGTTGCTCGTGAACGAGTTAAACTCTTTCTACGCTCGCTTTGACTGTAACCGCGGCAACGCGACTCCGCCAAGTGGCACGTTAGAGGAAATTACTCAGAGCAGCAACAATCACGTGATCTCTGTCTCAGAGGATGAAGTTCGGAGAGCACTCAAGCGTGTGGACATCAGGAAAGCTGCCGGGCCGGATGGTATTTCAGGTCGTGTTCTGCGGTCCTGTGCTGATCAGCTCGCCGGGTTGTTTACATCTATCTTTAATGAGTCCCTCGCTACATCTGTGGTCCCCACCTCCTTCAAAAAATCCACCATCATCCCTGTCCCTAAGAACAGTAAACCCTCTTGCCTAAATGACTATCGTCCAGTGGCTCTCACGTCTATAGTCATGAAGGTCTTTGAGAGACTCATTATAAACACCATTTGCGCCTTCATTCCTGGCACTTTGGACCCTCTTCAGTTTGCCTATCGTCCCAATAGATCGACTGAAGATGCCATCTCTCATGTCCTCCACTCCTCCCTCACTCACATCGACAGCAAAAGTGGGAACTACGTAAGACTGCTATTTATTGACTATAGCTCAGCCTTTAACACCATAGTTCCCACCAAGCTAACCTCCAAACTCCTGGATCTCGGCCTGAATCCTTCTCTCTGCCACTGGATTGAGGACTTCCTCACTGGCAGGCCTCAGGTGGTGAGAATAGGCCAGTCCACCTCCTCCTCCATCACCCTGAGTGTGGGAGCTCCACAGGGCTGTGTCCTGAGCCCCCTGCTCTACTCTCTCTACACGCATGACTGTTTGTCCACACACAGCTCCACCTCTATCATCAAATTTGCTGATGATACTGTTGTCCTGGGCCTCATTTCCAACAACAATGAGACGGCATGCTTGGACGAGGTGGAGCATCTAACATCATGGTGCCAGGACAACTGTCTCTCTCTGAATGTTGGCAAGACCAAAGAAATGATTGTGGACTTCAGGAAGAGACAGCAACGGACATACTCCCCCCTCACTCCCTTTCTGTCCTTCTATCCGTGCAGACGTGTTTTTCTCTCTGTTCCCTGCTGGCTCTCGCGCTGTTTTGTTTTGTCTAGTGTTTCGTCTCTTCTCTTTCTCTCTGACTGCTGCTTTGCTGGACTCTTGAAAATACTGAAATGGAATTGATTAACTGGTCAATCAGCGCAATCGACAAGATTTTCTCACTAAGGAAGGGTGCCCCGGGAGAACCCACCTGCCCGGACGGGACCTTTGCCGCAGGGTACGTGAGGGACGCATGGAACAACTGGCAAGTCCTGTGCCTGGAGGCTCTGTCCGTGGAGGATGCGGAAGATTTATACATGATTGGATTATTGATGGCGGGGTTCCTATTCTTTGGCTTTGGGATTGCCCTGACCTATCGGAAGATTGGTAAGACAGCTGCAAGCAAATTCACCCAGCCGCTCTCTGTGGAAATTAAAGAATGCTTCGGGGTTGTGTGTGACCGTCTGAAGGAATTAGATCAGAAAGTGATAGGAATTGAGGAACTGAACCGTAACAACGCAGTCCGGACTGCGGATACGCAGGGTAGAGTGGGCTCTATCGGGGGTCAGATCGGTGAACTTTTACGGACTGTAACCGGTCTGGCCATGAGGCTGGACGTAATGTCTAGGGAAACTGCACAGACCGGACGCCGAATGCTGAGGACCAGATCTGATTGATTGATTATGATCCGGACAAATTACGAAGATCATCAAATGGATTAAAAATAATAAATTGTATTTGCCTGACCTAATCAACTAGCCCAACGAACCTCACTTGGTCCCTATCTCTCGGTTGGGATTTCAGCCTGACAGCTTTGTCTGCTATCTTTCCCTGTGCACTGCCTTATCTCCCTTCAAGGACAAACCATAGAACTGAACTCGAAAACATCTGAAGTTATGGCTAACATTCTCACACAACACAATCTCAGACTCACTCGCACCATACACAACCTACCCGATCCCACCCCCCCTCCAACCGTCTGCCTGTCTTTGTCTTTATCTATCTCCTCTCCCACTCCATACAAAAATCCAATCACGTGACCACGTGTACTGTGTCATGTTTATGTTTATGTTTATGTTTTGTTGTGTTTGCTATGTAATGCTTGCTAAATTGCATTCTTGTATTTCTGGAGAGCGTAGGGCGGCGCCTGAATAATCGGCTGCGGCCCGGAGGCTTGCTCCAAACTTCATTTCGTTATACTGTACTTGTACATGTGTAATGACGAATAAACTTCAACTTCAACTTCAACTTCAACTTCAACTTCAACTTCATGATCAGCGGGTCACCAGTAGAGAGAGTGAGCAGCTTCAAGTACCTGGGAGTAAACATCTCCGAGGACCTGACCTGGACTGCTCACATTCAGACACAGGTGAAAAAAGCCAGGCAAAGACTGTACCACCTGCGCCAGCTGAGGAAATTCAGGGTTTCACCAGCTATCCTGAAAACTTTGTATTTAGGGGCTATAGAAAGTGTTTTAACTCAGTGCATCACAGCGTGGTATGGGAACAGCACCAGTCATGACCGCAAAGCCCTGCAAAGAGTAGTGCGCTTATCCGAGCGTATCTCAGGGTCAGCTCTCCCGTCTCTGCAGGACGTCTACACCAAACGCTGCAAAGGTAGAGCTACCAAGATCATCAAGGACTCTAATCACCCTGCAAACCCTCATTTCACGCTGATGCCATCTGGTAGCGCTTCGAAGCCTGATGGCCAAAACTGAGAGACTCAGGAGAAGCTTCTTCCCCAGGCCATCAGACTCCTGAACTTAACGCCACGTGACTTCACTTCAGGATAAACATCGATACACTGTCATTGCACTGCACTTTCTGTTCTCGTTGTTACTGTGTAACAACCTGTTATAAACCTGTTTGCACATTATACTCTTATACATTTGTTAACCACATATTTATAAGTCTACAGTTTACTCACTGCACAGTCTACTTCAATTATTTTATTCCACTTTATCCTTATTTGTTACCTTTTTTTTTCTCTTGACTTGATTATTTATAATTCTACAGATATAGACATATATATATATATATATATATATATATATATATATATATAGATAGTACTTTTTTTTTTTTTTATCCTATTTCTATTATAATTTCTTCCTTGTGTTTTTAACTGTGAATTTGCACTGTCCATGGAGCGGACCTGTATACATTTCACTGCCGGTTGTATATTATGTATATAACTGTGTATGTGACAAATAAAACTCTTGAATCTTGAATCTTGAATCTTGAAAGGCTTTGGGCAAGCGGTCCTAGCTGCGACCAGACCGATCGTTCGGCCATCTCTGGGGAAATCGATGTTGTGCTCCTGCCATTAACAACACTTCGGGCCTCATCAATTTCCCGCGTACATACGCCGCTCCAGCCACCTCAAAAAAGACCTGCGACGGTGCAGCGAACGCGTACGCACACCGAAAATCCTTCTTGACTAAGCCCTGCCGGTCCGCCGCTTCAGGGGGTCGGGGAGGAGGCTCGGTGGGTACCAGAGACCAGCCTCGAGAGGCTGGTTCCCCTAGTAGAATATCTCGGCGCATGGTCATGCCTCCCGAATATATCTGCTTGGGCCCTGCGCACCATGGGCAGAGGGTACAGACTGCAGTTCAGTGCTCCACCACCGAGGTTCAACGGTGTGGTCTGGACTGTGGTGTCCCCAGCCCAGCGGCAGGTTATGGAACAAGAAGTGCGCTCCGGCTGTTACAGCCGTTACTTAATTTTTCCCAAAAAGGATGCGGGGTTGCGTCCCATAATAGATCTGAGGTACTTGAACCGTTCTCTGAGGAGATTCAGGTTCAAGATGCTCACTATCCCAGCCATCATGAGTCAGATCCAGTTCAAGGACTGGTTCATCATGATAGATCTGAAGGACGCATATGTCCACATCTCCATCCTTCCTGCCCACAGGAAGTTCCTGAGGTTCGCTTTCGGGGGCGAAGCGTACAAGTATCGGGTTCTTCCTTTTGGCCTAGCTCTCTCCCCTCGCAATGACTAAGACATGGCCGAGGTTGTATCTGTATGCATTTTCCCCGATCGCTCTGTGCCCAGGGGTTCTGGAGCGGGTCCACCGGGAGGGCATCAGCCTTCTCTTAGTAGCACCCCAGTGGCCGACCCGAGTATGGTTCTCAGACATCATAGCACTCCTAGACGGCCTTCTGTGACAGGTCCCTCTGAGGAGTTTTTCCACAATTTTCCACCCCCGGCCGGAGTTGTGGAACCTCTGGGTCTGGCCCTTGAGGGGGCTCAGTACCTAGAGAATGGCTTGTCAGCGGGTGTCGTCGAGACCATACTCCAGGGCTCCTTCTACGAGGAAGCTGTACAACCTGAAGTGGAATGTCTTTTCCACGTGGTGTAGAGAACGGGAGTTGAACTAACCCCGTCCACTCTTAAGGTGTATGTGGCTGCCATTGGGGCTTTCCACTCACCGGTAGGTGATGGACCTTTGGGAGAGAGTGGGGGATCTCCAGACCATGGCAGTGTCGTCAACATGCCTGGAGTTTGCCCCGGGTAGAGTGAAAGCCATTTTATACCCCAGGCCGGGCTATGTGCCCATGGTTCCATCCAGTGGGTTGTGGTCAGTGATTCTTCAGGCATTCCATCCTCTGCCTCACGCGACAGCAGAGGAAGCCAGACTTTACCTCCTCTGTCCGGTCAGGACATTGAGGATCTATCTGGAGAAGTCTGCGCAGTGGAGAAAATCGGACCAGCTGTTGGTGTGTTTTGGCTCACCCAAGAAAGGGCTGCCTGCTACCAAGCAGACAATCAGTAATTGGATTGTCCAGGCTATGGCCATGGCTTATTGGGTGCGCAATTTGCCTTCACCCATAGCCATGAGGGCTCACTCCACGAGGGGCATGGCCTCCTCGGTGGCCCTCCTTTCTGGAGTCTCGCTTCAGGAGATTTGCGAGGCGGTGGGTTGGGCCACCCCGCACACCTTCATAAGGTTTTACAGTCTGGATCTCCCTGCGACGCCTGGCATTAGGGTGCTCGTGTTTTAAGTGTGCTGGATCCCAGCTTCATACTAGGTTGGGCATGATTCGGTGTGGCATAGTGGGTATTCATTCCCATAGTGTCGTCATGACGACGCAGTGTGAGTTCCCTCGAAAGGGAACGTCTCAGGTTATGACTATAACCTTTGTTCTCTGAAAAGGGAAAGAGACACTGTGTCTCATCACCACACGTCCTCAAGCAAAGCTGTTTGTATTATGTGTCGGCGTTCATTTGTAGCTTCCGCTCATGCCGTCACATACTACGTCATGACACAGCACCAATCAGGATAGGTGACAGATTTCATTCATGCTTCAGACGCGCTACGCTGGGGGGCGTTCCCATAGTGTCGTCACAACAACGCAGTGTCTCGTTCCCTTCTCAGGGAACAAGGGTTATAGTAATAACCTGAGACGATTTTTCAGCTTTTTAAAAGGACCAAATCTGAGGTGTGGTCATATTTTGACTTTTACAAAAATCCTGAGGGAAACATAATCGAGTATGCTCACCCTGTCTGCAGAACATGCAAAAAGAAAGTCGCTGCAATAGGGGGAAAACACTTAAAATCGTCTTCATGACCCTCACCTGCTGTTGTATAGCGAACTCAAGGCAAGTGGACTTTGACCTCAATACCAAAACTATAATTGGATTCCAAATAATTGGACATAAAATGTTGAGTTTAAATATTTGATCTCATTCTCTTGAAATTAACGTGAGGCTTCTGCAAAGAAAAGTTTGCGGCAAGTTGATTTGAGCCAAAGATGAACAAACAAGACTATTAACGGTGACATTTAAAGGATAATAATGCATATTCATTGTACACTTACTACACAGATTGTCTTTACCACATAAATAATTACAGGGACATATTTAATTGAGATTAATGTTTTAAATCTTACCTGTTTATAAATCCATTTTTTACAGCGTACAAAACAATCACCCAGACAAGAGGATCACAACAAATTATAGTAATTATAGTAATATTTATAGTAGTATTAATAGTAAAGTCCTCTGATTTCAATTTCAATACAATCAAAAACAGATACGCAAGTTGCATTTGAATGAAACGAGAGAGCGCGTCCGTTGTGACACGTGATACACCGAATGTGCGCTGTGTTATAATGCGTTGCTATTGACGACGGTTATTATAAAGAAGGAAATGCCACAAAATAGAATCTTGGTTTAAAAAATTGCATAGAGCTGCTTGTTTTATTTGTTGATTTTCAAATATAAAACTTGGTGAAATGTTTTCAGTGTATGCATCAGTTCTTTTTGAACACGTTCATCTCATTTTAACAAAACCGTGATAATATTGATAATCGTGAAATTTTCATACCGTCCCATCCCTAGTGTCATCCATGTGAAATTGGAGATGCCTTGGGGTCTTTCAGGGTTTGGGGGACTAGGCCTGAGGCACACAGCTGGGGTGGGAGTCTCACGACCAGGGGCCTGGTGAGGGGGGCTGGACGACCTGCTATCACTCAGCAGGACGGCAGTCTGTTCAGCAAGCAGTGATATGAATTATTGAGTGTTATCTGGGTCCAGGTGGAGGGGGGAGCCGGGTGGGAAACGCTAACTCGGAGCATGATCTGCCTCGATGGGGAGTCGGTGGTCATGTGATGCCAATCCGGCAAAGACTACAGTCTGAGAGATTAGAAACAGATCTCCAAAATCATCCTTAGCATCAAATGTAGGCATTTAACTTACTTCACAACCGTTAACCTAAAATTAACCTACAAGGGATAAACAACCTTCTGTCCTTCTCATCTCCACCTAATTCCCACCCTCCTAGAAAAAGGGCAACATGTTTAGCAATTAAAACAATTAAAACAGCTTACAGTTAAACTCAGACCTATCTGTTGGGCTTAATAGATACAATGTTGATAGAAACACCATACTGTGATAGCACAGTGCTGTTTGATAGTCTAATTAACACTGTCAGTCATCTAGTCTGACATCCTGACATTGACGGTGATGTGCATGGCATATTGCATAACACCAGATGAATGTTGTTTAAAAATAAAACTGCCTCAAGAGTGGAGAGTGTCTAATGCGAGGACTCATAAATAAATAAAAACAGCCTGCCGTTTCCATCTTCCTCTGTGAAATGATCTAGAGAAGCTTTGGTACATCAGCACTGCAGGTCCCTAGAGGGCAGGAATGCATTATCTGCGCTGGGCTCAAGCTCTGCTGAGTAAAAGTGGGGCTACATGCTTGTAGACAAGCACAGGATTCTCTGAAATATTTACATCTGTAAATGCACAGGAATCCAAGAACCATGTCCACAACACTGTCTAGGAGTCTGAAAGGAGATGAACGCAATATTGTGAACATTCATTCCAAAATATGAATTGTGGTGTCCAAATACACACACACACACACACACACACACACACACACAAAAAAAAAAAAAAAAAAAAAAAAATTTAATTAATTGAAATGAAGTTGTTTCATTACTGTTTATTTAAATCTAGGATTCCAGGTAGGTCAGGTAGGTCAAAAGCATCAACTAGGAGAACACAAGAAACGTTTAGTTTGGAAATGATAGCCATGTGCTGACAAGACAAATACTCCAGAGTATAGCCAGAAGAGAGGTAAACACCACAATCACGGACAAAATGTTCAGATTTCTGAGGAAGAAAAACGTCTCGGTTACGTATGGTAACCCTCGTTCCCTGAAGGAGGGAAGGGAGACATACGTCGGACGTCACTGACGAATTGGGATCACTTCAGGGAGCCCCTAACAGCTTTGAGATATAGAGAACAGGCCAATGAGAATTGGCGTGCGAGATTTGCATCTCGCGCTCCGCTCCGCGTCGCGGGTATAAAGCGGAAGTGAAATGCACGCACGTTTGTTTTTCACTGAGGAGCCGAACTATTGACTCGGCCTGCAGTGATGGTACAGCAATTGTGGCGACGGGACGTACGTCTCCGTTCCCTCCTTCAGGGAACGAGGGTTACCATACGTAACCGGGACGTTCCCTTTCAGTCGGTCACGTTCGACGTATGTCGGACGTCACCGACGAATTGGGATCCCTTTGGAACACGCCACAGTTGCTATCACTTCCAGCGCCCTGGGAAAGCCCCTCAGACTCCGGCTGTTCCGGGCCGGGAAATTCATGCAGGTAGAGTCAGCTGCTGTTCCGCAAGACCCACTCAGCTGACTATTGGATAACGCTGGGAAAGCGTGCCCCGGGGGGCCGCTGCGGAAGCCACATCATGCCCGAGGGAATTACCATGTGGAGAATACACGTATGGACTGGCCGTGGGCAGTGCTACATACGGAAGCCCCAGGGGTGGCTCCGGCCATTTTAGGCGGGGGTCCACACCACACTAAGACGGCAGAGAGGGAAAGACACAAGCTCGCCGAAAGGAGACTGACCGTGGAGAATACACATATGGGACCGCTGTGGGGGTCACAAAATATGGAACCCAGCCTAACACAAGTTCCACCAATGCATACGAGCGTTAGGCCTGGCGTCGGATGCTCCGCCACGTCCGACTGCCGAGGGTTGCGGAGGACTCGACAGGGTTCGCCATGCTGGGGAACTCGACTGGAGCATATAAGCGCACGTATCCGTTCCATGGGGAAGGGAGTGGCGCAGCAAGCCGACACTTAGAACGGGCACTTCGGTGTTACTGACTATGGGAAGTGAGCACACAGGAAGATACCGGCTCTACACGTAGGCTATAGAACCTAGCGAACGTGTTAGGTGTCGCCCAGCCCGCAGCTCTACAAATATCTGCCAGCGAGGCGGCACGAGCCAGCGCCCAGGAAGAAGCTACACCCCTGGTGGAGTGGGCTCTTAACCCAAGCGGGCAGGGCACGTCTTGGGTTTCATATGCCAAGACGATGGCATCCACTATCCAGTGGGCCATCCTCTGCTTGGAGACAGCCTTTCCCTTCTGCTGTCCTCCATAACAGACGAAGAGCTGCTCTGAGGTCCTGAAGCTTTGCGTTCTGTCCACGTAAGTCCGCAAAGCGTGGACAGGACAGAGAAAAGCTAGGGCTGGGTCTGCCTCCTCCGAAGGCAGCGCTTGCAGGCTCACCACCTGGTCCCGGAAGGGAGTGGTGGGAACCTTGGGCACATATCCAGGCCGGGGTCTCAGGATTATGTGAGAGTTACCAGGCCCGAATTCCAGGCACGATACGTCGACCGAAAATGCCTGCAGGTCCCCTACCCTCTTGATGGAGGCCAATGCAGTCAGGAGTACTGTCTTCAGAGACAGAATTTTTAACTCAGCTGACTGCAAAGGCTCAAAGGGAGGCCTCTGCAGTGCGGTCAGCACCAGAGACAGGTCCCAAGAGGGCATAGAGGGAGGGCGAGGCGGATTCAGTCTCCTCGCCCCCCTCAGGAACCTGACGATCAGATCGTGCTTCCCTAAGGACTTTACGCCTACGAAGTCATGATTGGCGGCGATGGCGGCCACATAAACTTTGAGGGTCAAGGGAGACAGCCTTCGCTCCAACCCGTCTTGTGGGAAGGAAAGCACGGAACTGACCGAACATCTTCAGGGGTCTTCTCGGCGAGAAGAGCACCATTCGACGAACAGGTTCCACTTCAACCCGTAGAGGTGCCTTGTAGAGGGCGCTCTAGCGGAAGTAATGGTATCTACCACAGCTTGTGGCAGACCGCCTAGAACCTCCACGACCCGTCCAGGGACCAGACATGGAGTTTCCAGAGGTCCGGACGTGGGTGCCAGAGGGTGCCCCGTCTCTGAGTCAGGAGGTCCTTCCTCAGAGGAATGGGCCAAGGAGGTGTTGTCGTGAGGAGCACTAGTTCCGAAAACCAAGTCCTGTTGGGCCAGTACGGAGCGACCAACAGGACCTGCTCCTCGTCCTCCCTGACCTTGCACAGTGTTTGTGCAAGAAGGCTCACTGGGGGAAACGCATATTTGCGTAGGCCGCACGATTGAGCAGGCCCGGAATATGAATGGCACGAAGCGACCTCAGATGCTTCTGACTCCATGGAGATGGCGGGCGAGTTGTGACATGCGACGGGAGCGTAGACCAGCCTGTTTGTTGATGTACGCAACGGCCGCAGTGCTGTCCGTACGGACCAGAACGTGCTTGCCTCTGAGCGGCGTTTTGAAGCGGCTGAGTGCAAGACAAACTGCTAACAACTCCAGGCAATTGATATGCCATTGCAGTTGGGGCCCCATCCACAGACCCGATACTGCAAGCCCGTTGTACGTGGCACCCCAGCCGGTGGATGAGGCATCCGTGGAGACAACAGCATGCCTGGACACTTGTTCTAGAGGCACTCCTGCCCGTAGAAATTAAGGGTCCGACCACGGGCTGAAGGTTTGGCGGCATCTCAGCGTCACTTGGACACGGAGAGCTCCGCTGCGCCACGCCCATCTCGGGACCCGGCCATGGAGCGGTCTCATATGAAGCAATCCCAGCGTGTTATTGCACCATGTCCCTGTGTTCGCACAACTGCTATCGCGACTGGGCAAGGATCAGCCAGTCATCGAGGTAGTTGAGAATGCGAACACCACGCTCTCTCATGGGAGCAATGGCCGCCTCCGCGACTTTCGTGAAGACACAGGGCGACAGGGCCAGCCCGAAGGGTAGGACCTTGTACTGATATGCTCGTCCGTCGAATGCAAAGCGTAGGAACGGTCTGTGTCGAGGGAGAATCGAGACATGAAAGTACGCGTCCTTCAGGTTGATCGCTGCAAACCAATCTTGGGGACGGACGCACCTGAAGATGCGTTTCTGCGTTAACATCCTGAACGGCAGCCTGTGAAGGGACTGGTTCAGAAGTCGCAGATCCAAGATCAGTCGTAACCCGCTGCTTTTCTTGGGCACAATAAGTACGGGCTGTAGAAGCCGGTCTTCATATCGGCTGGAGGGACCGGCTCTATCGCGTCCTTCGCCAGTAGGACTGCGATCTCCGCCTGGAGCACAGGGGCATTCTCCTTCGACACGGAGGTGAAGTGAATGCCCCTGAACTTGGGGGGACGCCGGGCGAACTGAATCGCATAGCCGAGTCTGATAGTATGGATGAGCCAGCGAGACGGGCTGGGAAGCGCCAGCCAGGCTCCCAGGAACCGTGCAAGCGGGACCAACGGCACCACAGACGTACCCGCAGCGGGGCAGCGTGGTGGCATGCAGGGACCCGATACGGGCGGCATGGTAGCGGCCCAAGGTGGGGTCTGAGTGTGCTGTGCAACACTTACCTGCTTCCGCTGAGGGGACACGCGAGTGTGGGGAGGCCGTTGGTGAGCGTCCCAGACACAGCCGGCACCCCCTGCTGGCGAAAAGAGAGGCGCCTGAGGGTGACAAAGCATGGAAGCGTCGAACACCGCCGAGCGCGCTCTCTTGGCACCCAGAGATTTCGGAAACTGCTCTTCTATTGACAATTTGGGGAACAGGATGACACAATATCGCCCCCCGGCCCTCCTCCGGGGGGGGGGAGGTGCTGCGGCTGTCTCCCGAAGAGCAGTCTCCTCCATCTCTGGGTGGCCCGTCTCAGGGTCTCTTACGATGGCGCTTGCCACCTGGCTTGACATCGGTCTGAGCGGGCTGGACGTCCTTCCCACGGCCGGCTCCACGCCGACGCCTGGGTGGAGGCTGCTGCTGGGCTGTGGCAGGAGCGGGGGCGGCGGCGGGCGGACGTCTTCGGCGACGAGCAGGCGGAGGTGCTGCGGCTGGCGGCGGGGTGGAGGCAGCAACTGACCGCCGGGCAGGATGTATTTTATGGCCTCCATCTGCTTCTGGGCGGCCGAGAACTGCTGGGCAAAGCTCTCGACCACGTCGCCGAACAACCCGGCCGGGGAGATGGGGGAGTCCAGGAACCGAGTCTTATCGGTCTCCCTCATGTCGGCCAGGTTGAGCCAGAGATGCCGCTCCTGGACCACTAGAGTGGACATCGCCTGACCAATGGAACGGGCGGTGACTTTCGTCACCCGGAGGGCGAGGTCCGTCCCGGAGGAGCTCTGGGCCAGGGCTACCCTCGTGCAGATCCATGAGTGCCTGGGCCTGATGCACCTGAAGCAGTGCCATGGCATGCAAGGCGGACGCAGCCTGGCCACAAGACCTGTAAGCCTTCGCAGTCAGACTGGAGGAGAACCGCACCAGTTGGAGGCGGTCGCCGGACACAGTTGCATCGCGACGGCCCAACCGTGACATAACAAGGGTAGTGAGGAGGGAGGAGCCACCGGGTCGGTTCCTGGCACTAAAGGGTGTCGACCACGACCTGGTGAGCTGCTCATGCACCTCCGGGAAGAAAGGCACCGGGGCCGCCCGCCCCGAGAAACCAATCGTCCAACCTAGAAGGTTCGGGACGTGGTGGAGGGTTCCACTCAAGCCTGACCTTTTCGGCGGCCTGGGAAAGCATAGCGGTCAACTCGGGGTCCGACTCGACCGCTGCCACTCTCCCAGAGGGAGGCAGTGCAGCCGAATCTTCATCCTCCAAGGACTGGAGCTCCGATGCAGCGATCGACATCTGCTCATCCGCCGGAGCTCCGAAGGACACCGCCGGATGCCCATGGGAGGGGCCAGCGGGTCCCTCCGGAAGCTCAACCGGTAGCGGCGCTTGTGAGGGATTAGGGGCCTGCGGAGGTACGCTCGGCGGGTTTGCCCTAACCATAATCCTCAGGTCACCCCGGCCATTCGTCGAAGTAGATCTATTCTGGGGAATAGAGCTAGATCGAGGCATGGGTAGGGGGACTCCACCTTCACGAATGTAGGCGAGTCTCGACCTAAGCGCTGCAATAGTCATGTTCCCACAGTGAGAACACAAACTATCCACAAAGGCCGCCTCAGCGTGCTGTAAGCCCAGGCACGTGATACAGCGATTGTGACCGTCAGCGGGTGACAGGGAACGACCGCATCCAGTAGCGCACGGGTGGAATGACATCTTGAAAAAGACGCAGTGTCACACCCGTGTAGCTCTTTTTGTGAGGAAAATACTCTTTTTTTGTGCTGAAGCACTCAGGGGAGGACCGCGGCAACACACCGGGAAAGAGTGCAGCCCGTGTGTGTGCACTCACAACTCTCTTTTATTTGCTGTGAAAACAGCAGTTGTTTTTAATGCAGCAGTGGGCGCGGTCGCGCTGGTTGTGCCGTCCCGCCAACACAAGCATCTTCCTCTCTCTCTCTGGTCTCGTTCTCTCTTCTCTCTCTCTCTTTTCGCTCTTCATCAACGCCGTTCAGCTCCGAAGTGAATGACAAACGTGTGTGCATTTCACTTCCGCTTTATACCCGCGACGCGTTGCAACTCTCGCACGCCAATTCTCATTGGCCTGTTCTCTATATCTCGAAGCTGTTAGGGGCTCCCTGAAGTGATCCCAATTCGTCGGTGACGTCCAATGTACGTCGAACGTGACCGACTGAAAGGGAACTGAAAAGAACAGTTCTCCTCAGATGGAGTAAAAAATGCTCTAAGGAGTTGAGAGAGTGAGCGGGCGAGATGTGAAAGCACCTGTGGATGACAACGTGAAAGAAGTTTGTTTGAAATCTTTGCAAATTTATTAAAAATAAAAACAAAAGAATTCACAGCCTTTGCCATGACACTCAAAATTGAGCTCAGGTGCATCCTGTTTCCACTGATCATCCTTGAGATGTTTCGATTTGGAAAGTCACACACCTGTCTATATAAGGTCTCACAGTTAACAGTGCATGTTTCTGCAGCATTGAAGGTCCCAATGAGCACAGTGACCTCCATCATCCGTAAATGGAAGAAGTTTGGAATCACCAGGTCTCTCCATAGAGCTGGCCGCCTGGCCAAACTGAGTGATGGGGGAGAAGGGCTTTAGTCAGGGAGGTGACCAAGAACCTGATGGTCACTCTGACAGAGCTCCAGCGTTTCTCTGTGAAGAGAAACTGATCAACAGAGAAAAAAAAATATTTTACATGGAATTTAGGAGCATTAACATTATGCCTTTTTTTATTAATTTTTTTATTGTTGTTTTTGAAATAAGTATCTTATGCTCAACAAGACTGCATTTATTTGATCAAAAACATTAATATTGTGAAATATTATTGCAATTTAAAATAACTGTTAGTTATATATATTACAAATTATAATATGATAAAATGATACAAAATAAAAAAACATTTTAAGTAATATATTTATAATATTATAAATGTCTATCACTTTTGATTAAAGAACAGAGGTAGAGAGAGAGAAATAATTTACTTCTGTGGTATCATTTTAGTTGTTGTTGCTTTTGTTGTTGTTGTCTCCTAGACTAGAGCACAGTAACAGATGGACACACCATAGACCTGGAGTGACCAGTCCTGCTCCTGGAGGTCTACCTACTGTACCTGTAGAGTTTAGCTCCAACACCTGCCTGGAAGCTTCCAGTAAATTATGAAGACCCTAATTAGCTGGTTTGGGTGTGTTTAATCAGGGCAAGCTCTAAACTCTGTGGGAATTTGGCCCTCCAGGAACAGGATTGGACACACCTGCTAGAGACGGTACATCTTCCAAATAATGGGGCTGCAGCCTTCAGAAAAGGTTGTTCAGACAACACAGGAAAATGGGTTTACTTGCTACAAGTGCCTCAAACAAATCTCAGAATACCTTTAAAGATTTGACAGCACGAACATCACAAACTTGTAAAACTGTCAAATGTCAAACCCTCCAAACAACTCGTTCTTCCTCAGAAGCTCTTATTGTTGATGCCGAGCATGTAGCAGCCACTGACTTGTCAGACCTGTTCAAAATCTTTGCACCGGCTCCCAAAAATTGTATAGAGACCAGCTAATCAGATCACAAACTTTTTATGTGAGGTCTGTGAACAGAGGTCCGTCCGAAGCTAGAATACATGATTTTGCTTTCCTTTTCATTAAAAAAATACCCAACAACTTTTCAGCATTACACAGATAAATTATGTATTCAAGAAAATTATTTTGGCCTCTGTAGATGTTCTGTACTTTTAAGAGGAACCTCAGAGGATGTCTCTGATCATATGTAAGAAGCATATTTCTTAACCGATCAAACCAGGTTTTTATTCCCGTAAAACAAACCTTAACTGGTGTCTTCATCTAATCAAAACTGCTCTGAGAGGTACTGAAGATGTGGCGGTGTCGTTATGCTACTGAGCACATGCTAAATTTTACATTTCCATCTCCCCATGTCACAGCCGAGAGATCGTGTTGGGACAGGCGGTCCAAACTCAGTTGCCTGCAGCCCTGTTTGTGCTGACCTCCCTCTAACCTGCTGCCTTTTCGGCTTCACTGCCTCCATTAGGATAACTTTAAGTACATCAGCCAGAGTCAATTACTGTTCCCCAGATGCCTTTTTTTCACACACTGTTCCCAGTTTCTCTATATTTCCCGATATTGTTTTTGATCCCAGATATAGCAGTTGTTGTAGATAAGACTTTATTTTCGGGAAATGAAAAACAAAGTAAATTAAAATGAATGTAGCTTGAAGAACAAATGACTCCTATGGGCAAGTTATTTTTAATAAAACATACAGTGTATAGTCTGATTCTCTGAGACTGTTCATTTTAGTGAATCAAAAACAAAGTTTGATTTTGATTCATGAATGATGACTCCTATAAATCAGTTATTTTCAGTCAATCGAAAACATACTATGCAAACTGTATAATCTAATTCACAAACAAAATGACACCTATAAGCCGTTTCTTTAGTGAATCAACAATAAAGCATAACCAGTGTAGTCTGATTTACAAACAAATGACTCTTATGAGCCAGTTCTTTTCAGTCAATCAAAAATAAACAGCATGAATAGTAGAGACTGATTCACACAAAATTACACTTATAAGTTGGTTCTTTTTAGTGAATCAAAAAACATACAGTATAAACAGTGTAGTCTCATTCACAAACAAAATCTCTCTCAGGACCATAAAATGTTTGTCCAATCATTGCATTTGGTCCGAATGCAATAAGATGTCCTGCACGCAGACGGGTGCCCAACGGGGAACCGCTAAAATTTAATTTAATGGGTGGAATAATATTTTGTTGTAATTTAAAATGCAGCTGAGCAATGGTTGACACAGTCTTTGAAAAATGATTGTTTCTGTTGCTCGTTTAAAACTTCTATCGTAACACAGCTGATTTGTTTAGCTACACATCTCATCTTGCACTTGACCGTTAACTGAAGCATTGCACTTGAATTCAAGCTCAGCAGCTGTGAACATAAAGCCCACAGAACTTTGTATATGTTCGGTTGATTTTATTTTGATAATGAACAGGCTGCAATGTCAAATAGGCTGTGCTAGAACTGACATATGTGCGAGTACGAGGTGCCGGCATGATCACTTGGATTTTTCCCTCAGCAGTGGAAACAACTTAATACTCTGTTATTTATAGTCATTTTATTTGTGTACATTAAAAATGACTACAAAATGTCAAGCCTTTGAAAACTTTCTGTCTCCGTCTCCTTGAACATCTTTCTGGCATCTTTCTGCACAAAAATTAAACAAAACACAGTGAATTCTTGACGCACAGACTGACATGAGCAATATATTTATCAATAGTATAAATAGTATAGTTTATTAAACATTTCAGAGGTAAAATTAGTTCCTTGGTCACTTTGAATGACCTTAGAAATCCCAAAAATAGATATAAATTGAGTCAAGGCCTTTACCATGGAGCGAGTCGTGATGGAACTGAGAAGATAAGTGGATGGATATCCTGTACTTTGACACATGACAGTAAGAAGGTAGGTGTTACCAAACTTCAATGGTGGTAACGGACCAACACAGTCTATCACCAAATGTTGGAACGGTAGTTCCACAGCTGGAATAGGATACAAGGGAACTGGTCTGAGAGGCTGGTTAGGTTACTTGTTAATTGGCATGTCTGACAAGTTTTAATATACTGTCTAACATCTCTTTTCATTTGAAGGCCAATAAAAGTAATGTAACAACTGATTGTAAACCTTATTAACTCTGAAATGTCCAGCTACATCTCCATGAGCGGTTTTCAGAACCGTGTCTCTCTGAGAGACATTGGTACAACAACTTGAACAGATGCCTGACCCAACAATACCTCTTTACCAGATAACCACTTCCTGAGTAGTATGCAATCTTCAACAAAATACCCACTTGCTACTTCCCCCATCTTTTTAGAAGGCAAAACAGAAGAAAACGCATCCTTCAGAGTGTCATCCTCTTGTTGAGCTGAAATCATCTCCTTAGGTGGGGTGAAAGAAGACAGAAAAGAGATATCTTCACTGATATCTTTGACGAATCTTCAGGCTTAGACTCCACATCCTGTATTTTTGCTCATAGCACGAGTGACTGCACAAGAGACAAACACATCAGGGAACTGTGTAACAGCAGTTTGGTCCTCTAAAGAGGGAGAAGCGGTTACAATTGGTGGCGGTGGCACACCTCTCCAAACACAACCCTCAGCCAGGTTATTTCCTAAAATAACAGATATCCCCTCTACTGGCAGTGAAGGTCATACACCTACAACCACTGTACCACTAACCAGTTCAGACTGAAGGACTACTGTATGTAATGGAACAGAAAAACTCTGCAATCTAATTCCGTTTATCAGCACCTCCTTACCAGTACTTGAATCAGCAGAAAATGGTAAAGCAGACTGCAAAATGAGGCTCTGAGGCTCCCATATCCCTCAAAATCTTGACAGAAACTTTATTACTGCCCCCAACAAGAGACCCAAAACCATCTGTAATGAATGGAGCATACATTTGCTTTTCATTAGACAAACCTGCCTTTTCTTGTTTTCGGATACACTCACCACCATTATCAATAAGGTTAGTAATTCTAAACACTACTGAAGACACGAACAAAGCAGGCTTTGGTTCAGTCTTGACACAACTTAATTTTGCTTTTAGATAGGACAATCTTTTTTCCAATGACCTCTTTTAAGACAGTAAGAACACTGATCATCTCTCTCAGCAGAGGACTTTGGTTTACTCACAGGCTTACCACCACCAATCAAAAATGAAGAGGATTCAGCATTCTGCACAATGCCAACGATTCTTTCTCACCTCACCCTTGTGTGTCAGAACATACTCATCAGCGAGAATTGAAGCCTCCTCTGCCGTTTTAACTTTTCGTTCTGTTATAAAAACAGCCACATCTTCAGATAGAGTATTCTTAAACTGTTCCAACAACATCAATTCATAAAGAATCTCATAGGTCTCTGCATGAGATGAGGAACACCACCGATCAAATTGAATGCACAGATCTCTTGCAAACTCTGTATGCTTCAGGAACTAGTTCATATGCTTTCAATAAGACTTCCTTCACTTTTGTATAGACCTGACTATCCGCCACACTAAGTGTACAATAGGCCTTCTGAGCTTTACCTTGGAACACACACTGCAACAATATTGTTTGTTCACTATCTTTCCATCCCATCAAATTTGCTAAACGCTCAAATAAACTAAAGAAAGTGTTCAACTTATCTTCATTAAACTTGGGCATAAGATTAAGACTTCTTGCAACATCAAAACCCTGCAAAAATGAGCTACCCATTCGTGGTTGTGCAATACTAGACAGAGCCTCTAGCTGATCTAGCTAATTAACTGCAGTCTATGTGCTTCAATATCTAGTTTACGAAATTCAAGTTCCCGACTTCTTTTACTATTTACTATCTACTACTTTTACTAAGAGCATCAAGTCTCTCTGTTGAGAATTAACTTTCTCTTTAGGATCTTGAATTTCAGACACAGCTTGTTTCTCAGGCCTAGATGTAAACACATCCAAATCAGCCAAGGCTGATTTTATAATTAGTCCTATACTCTCTTTTAGGTGATTTTTCTTTAGCTGTAATTCCAATGTCAAAATGTATTGCTATCCACAGTAGGATGCTTTAAAAACTCTTCTAACCCTGAGGACATTTATTTTAATTTTTTTCACAGCTTACACAAACCTCGTTTTAACACAGATTCTAATTTCTCATAAACCAAGTCTTTTCCCACTACCAAAACAAAAAAACAAAAACAATAACTCAACCCTAAACTTCGTGCTTCAACCAAGAGCCGAGTTCCCTTAAGCCCTTATACCGACAGCACCGATACCCCTCAGATAACCAGAGAGATACAGTCCAGCGGCAGTGCCCTCAGCCCAGCATCAGCACAAAAATAACAAACTAAAATAAAAAAGGGTCACCGCAAAATGCAAAATGGCAAAGTTCTAGGGAAAACATAATAAAATTAAATAATAAAGACATTCAAACACCGACTGATCCAATAATGGCTAGAAGTAGACGGGATAAATGAGGATCGAGGATCTCATTATAGTAGAGGTGTTCAAATCCAAGGGCACCTGCCACGAGCCCATTCCTGCGAAACGCAAGAAAAGAACAACAAAATCATGAACAACCCCCCACCCCTGGTTAGTGGACAGGCATATTAAATGCCCACAGCCCAGGTGTTAACAATCTCACAAATCACAGACAGAAAGTGACAAACAATCATCAGAAAGGAAAACAAAACACCACGGTAAGACCATGAAAATAGAAACCTTTAAGTGGCTTTTAATTTGTAATTTTTCCGGAAATGCAGAAATAAGATGTAATTTTATTATAATTATCTAATATAATATAATTATGTCGTAATTATGTAGATTATACATTTATCATTTCCATTGCATTACTACTAGTACTGTTACTACTAATAAAACCAATCACTGAGGGCCCCAAATAAAGTGCATGGACCCTTAGAATCATCCTAACTTTCCCCCCTTATCGGGGCCCTGCCAATAGTCAAGACTATTTTGACTCAGTTTGGTACCCACTGATAGTCAGCTGCTTTCAAACAGTCCCTTGCTTATTTGCGTTCAAGCTCTGTAGCCTGAAGACCAAAGTTTTCTAATTACTAAATGATTTGCGTTGGGCAATGCAGTCAATTGCGCTGCAACTGAAGTGATTGACAGTTTCAGTCATTACAAAGTGAGCACTATTTGCTCGCTTTCTGTATATAATCTATTCACAATTTGAATAAGTGAATACGTTTTCATGCTGCTAAGAGGACCAATGGCCACGTATACACTGCAGAGTTTCAGGAGAGACAACCAGATTTAATCCCAATATTATATGACAGTAAAGGCTCATTTGGCTATTTGTTCTTTTAATTTTTGGAGACCTCTAAGCGTCTGTATAGCCTATGGTGTGATTTATGCACATTTGTTCAAAATAGCCTGTTTGGGCAGGTTACTCACATGATGTAGGCAGAATTTCTGTATTGTTTACATGATGCACGTTCTCATCTTTTTTCTGTTAATTATCACCATGTTGTGCTGCATGTATTTCTTAAATGCAACAACTGAAAATGCCTAATATTGGTTTGATTGCTTGTGTTACATGAGAAAATAAATACTTTTTGTCTACTTGATGTAGTAGATTTACTGCAGGTGCAGTTCAGGTTGTGGTCTTTGTCAAATGTGTCGGGTCTGGAATTAAATTAGTGCTACTGTCGGATAATGGGTCCGGTGTTCTGTTAAGTACTACAGGTGTGACTGGGGTTGGTGCGGGTTGATGTTTTTTAACTTTTTTGGCTGTACACGTTCATGTGTTTTGGAGGAGGCGTGGCCTTTCTATTCTTTCAAAGCTAGTTTGGTATTGCTAGCCAAATCAATAGCTTGCAAAAAGGAATAAAACTAAATCTAGAAATCTGTATTGATACCCAGTCCAAGCTAGAAGGTTATAAAAAGCTGTACTGTCTATAGGTAGCACACAAAGATGCAACTTAGTACCACATGCAAACATAAAGAAGGCCCATCAAGAATGCTCCTTGTGAATATTTAAGGAGGGCTCAGAAACTCTGCTGTAGCAGGTCAAGTTCTACAAGTCCATATGTTAAGAATCAATAAAAGGAATTGAACATCAGTCCAAATCTCTTGCAGGCTCTTCAGCTTGCAGTTACTTCACTCGTTCTCACACACACACACACACACACACAAGACACATGCTGTGTAGTTCAAATACAGTGAAAATCATCAATGTTTCCATTTCTAATCAAACAACCGGTTTCATGTCTTGAATTTAAGCACAATTGTAACATTTGCTGTATCATGTGAAGGAAGCTGTAGGAGCTTTAGAAATATGAAGTGCCTCCTGATCCAAAAGTGACTCACTGATGCACAGTGGTCATGTCAGTCCCACTCCCCTAAAGTCGAAAAGGAGTTATGGGTTTAAGAAAAGCAAGTGCTGCCTCTCGTCTTCTCAATGAAAGAAAACATCATTGCCATGAAAGGCAGCAAGCTTTGATCAAGCCTTCAAAAAGACTGTCATCAAAGTCTATCAAGATGGCAATTGACTAGGGAAATTTACGCCTCTAGAAATACACACTATATACACACACACACACACACAGAAAAACAGTGTTATTTGCTCATTTCTGATATGAATAGTAGAAGCAGTAGAATGGGCATGTGGACAATACAGGAAGTGCTGGCATAAGTAGCCACAGGATAATTTATCAGTTGGACACTGAATAATAATTGCATCTGATGATTGTACACTAAAATATGTTCAGGTTCGGTGATGAGTTGCTGCTGTATTCCCAAACCAAGAGCTTTGTCCAAATTGCTTTCAGAGGCCTTACAGAGAATGAGAGTACAATAAATGATACAGTCAGGGGACAAATTCAGACCTTTCTATCTGAGTGGAGGCAAAAGCCTAGTCTAAATAGTGCAGGTTTAAGCGAAATCTAATGGAACGTGCAGGGTGAGAAATGGTCTCTTTAAATAAGCACTGGCATCAATAAGTGACACCCTCCCAGAGCCAGTGTGTGTTCTAAGGGAGATACATTTGCATATGTGTCTGTGGCCCTTGATGAAATATGAAAACTGTGTCACCCAAGGCACCATCATCAGCATGCTTCAAAATGAATGAGTGGAAAAAGAGAGTCTAGATGTGTGTGTGCTTGTGTTCCTCTGGAGGGCTGGAGAATGTATCTCAACCAGAGAGATCTCTTTGCACAAATTAATGAACATGGGAATACGTAATGGAAATGTTGAGGTCTGAGAATGGAAAAGGTATCTTTTAATAATTTCATCCACGGAGGGTGTGAGCCTGGCCGCTATCTTCAGATATGGCTGCTTTCTGTGCACGTGCTCCAAGAGCTCCAAAAGTTTCATATGAATGTAAAGTTTTGCCTTTACATATGATCTTTAATGACATCCCATTCTTAATCCTTAGTTGGCCCACCCTTTGCAGCTATAACAGCTTCAACTCTTCTGGGAAGGCTTTCCACAAGGTTTAGGAGTGCGTTTATGGGAATTTTGACCATTCTTCTAGAAGCGCATTTGTGAGGTCAGCACTGATGTTGGACGAGAAGGCCTGGCTCGCAGTCTCCGCTCTAATTCATCTCAAAGTTGTTCTATCGGTTTGAGGTCAGGACTCTGTGCAGGCCAGTAAAGTTCCTCCACACCAAACTCACTCATCCATGTCTTTATGGACCTTGCGTTGTGCACTGGTGTACATTCATGTTGGAACAGGAAGGGGTCATCCCCAAAATATTCCCACAAAGTTGGGAGCATGAAACTGTCCAAAATGTCTTGGCATGCTGAAGCATTAAGAGTTCCTTCCACTGGAACTAATGGGCCAAACCCAACCCCTGAAAAATAAAAAACCCACACCATGACCCCCCCTCCACCAAACGTTACACTTGGCACAATGCAGTCAGGCAAGTATCGTTATCAACCACCAAACCCAGACTCGTCCATCGGATTGCCAGACAGAGAACACGTCTCCACTGCGTATCCAGACCGCCTTCCATATTCAGCGTACGGAAAAAGCATAACTGTTGCGACATATGATGTTGGACATAGTTAAGCGTTTTGAACTGCGAGAGGCAGTACACTTTTTGCATAAGTTGAATACGCAGTATAGGCAGTCAGAAGCTAGATATTTTACTTTATAAAGTTTTAAATATGGATATTTTTCTTACAAAACTCCATTGATGCACTTCAGACGGCCTTTATTAACCCCCCAGAGCCGCGTGGAGTACGTTTATGATGGATGGATGTGCTTTTTTGAGCTTCAAACTCAATGGACCCCGTCACTGCCATGTATAAAGCTTGGTAGCATCAGGATATTTATTAATAACTCTGATTGTGTTTATCAGAAAGAAGAAAGTCATATACACCTAGGATGGCTTGAGGGTGAGTAAATCATGTTTTTTTTTTATTGTTTTTTTTTTATTGTTTTTTTTAAGTGAACTAATCCTTTAAGGCCATGTAATCTCTCATAATAGATAGATTACTATGTGTTTGCTGTGTGGTTGGTAGGGTGTTCTGGATGGTTGCTGGGAAGATGCTAGGGTGTTGCTATGTGGATTGATAGGCAGTGTCTCATGGATGGTTATGGTATTGCTATGAGATTGCAAGCCAGTTACTAGGATGTTTCATTTATGTTGCTAGCATGTCCTAAGCTATTTGCTAGGCTTTGTTAGTGATATGGTAAGTTGTTTGTTAGTGATTGGATAGTTGGTAAATTGTTCTCTAGAGCCAATGCTACTTTTATATTTGTTGTCTCTGTGGGCTTCAATATGGATACAGTAATTACTTTGTGCATTACATTGTTCTAGTATGCAATCCATCTCTCACAAATTAATTTTCTAACTGGACTACCTGGCAATACCTCAGGCACAGGCTTCACACACTGACAGCTCCATAAAATGGACAATCGTGACCAGAAAAGTGCAAACATCTACTTACAACAAATTAAAGTACATACTTCACTGTTCAGTTCCCAATTTTATCTTTTATGTATATAAATATCTTTATAATATTTTCTTGACGCTGTATTTATTATTACCTTATTTACATAATGTATTACTCTGGAAAATGTGCTTATCCTGTAATAAACTCCCCAGTGGTTGCCCATTTAGTAGTGGCTGACATGATACATGTTTGTAAGTAAAGAAAGCAGATACCTCACAAAAACACCACTGTTCTGTATATTTGCATATACCCTGATAGTAAAATCAAACAAGACAGCTCAAGGCTGAACATAGAGTAAAAAAACATTACAATCACAGTGGGAGATATGAACACTTTATCCACAGATCCGTGAATAGGAACGCGACCTTGCTCAAAGAAATTACTCCTCGCTGTGTGAACTACAACAGTTATGTGCAGCAAGCAGGCGAGGAGCAGGTACTCAGAGACACACATTTTTTAACTGTAAATGTCATGTGACTAGTCACTCTGGAGCTGCAGAAAAAATACGTCATGACTCATGACAATGCTAAGTGGCTGATGACATCACTGCACACAGTGTCAAACCTTTCACTACAGACTATTCTGAGACAAATACAGCAGAGAGGGAAAAACTACAGACCTAGAACATCGCTATCAGATGCATTTATTCTTTCTTTATTCTTTAAAGAATAGCCACAACACAAGATAATTTTTTTAATTTTTGACATAACACTAATGGGTCACTGTCCTATAAGACACTAAGATTCAGAGGTTTATTTTTAAATAGAACCCATTATCGCTGATGTCCATTCAGTTTCTGGTGTACTGCATCCACTCGAGCCTGCTAACAACAGGACAAACAGAAGAGTAAAGGAAAGTTTGCTTTGAAGCATCCTGTCAAGACAGCTCGTTTGCATCTCTATACAGACTTCAGAAGGATCCCAGCATAAGGAATAAGTGGATGGTTTATTTTTAATGGTGTCAGGGATTGAGTCTGAGATTTTTATGTTTGTTCAGAACATTTGACTGTTTTGTAAATGAGGCAGTGTAATGAGAGTTCTCAAATAAATTTGTTCAGCCAATTGCATTGGATCTGATTGCAGCTGCATTATTTTCATAATAAAATAATTATTATAAAATGAATAAATTACAATAAAATAAATAAAAATAAAAAATTCCCCCACAGTGGCGACATGACAAACACACCAAATTATTTTGGGAAGTTGCACATTGAAAATTAGACTAAATGTCAAATAAACTACTCACCTTCACACTGGTGAATATCTGCTTTGAAATTTCATTACAGTATTTAATACCAAACAGCACATACATTACTATACATACACACTGTCTCACACTCACACTGTCAGAATCAATCAAATGTGTTAATAGTCCTGTCAAAATATGTTATGTGATGCATATAACTGGGTAAATAATAGCATCAGTGAAGCATTCACAAAATTTTGCCATGACTAAATATGTAAGAAAGTCAAGGACAGTATGACAAAGTCTCTGTCAGCCATCTGTCCACCTTAAATGCCTATAGGGCACAATATGTACGTGTCGCTATTCTTAATTTTCCTTTAGAATATTTCAAGCTGTTCCCTTTCGCTGACTTTCAACATATGGTGCATTGCACACATTGTGTCATTCAAGCAGCCTTGTTTATAAAGTTTTCCACCTGGCTCCCTTCTGGTCCTCCGCTAGCGCGCTTGCAAGAAGATTCAATTTAAGCTCCATTGTGCCGCTCCACTCCCACACATCTGATTTGACAATATATATGACAACCTTGATCTGGTCATGTGTTGATAAGTGTTCTGCATGGTGTGCTTAGGTCAACAAAATTCAAACAAATGACAAGTCCTCTGAGCTTCCATCTAACAATGAACTCAGCGCTACAAAAGATGGGAAAGGCTTTGTACAGCCCAATGAAAACATTTGAAAACGCTCACTTTTACAATGAAGTCTGCAAGTGTAAGATAAGCAGACATAGATGTCTATCAGATATGAATTGGTAAACAGTAGACTCATTTAAAGCTCTGAATAAAACTTATAACACATCAGGAAGATCGCCGTGAGCGGTAGCCTATGTTTCAGATAATCATTTATGATATAAAACTGTGTGTGTGTGTTTAAAGCATGTTTAATAATGCTTAGATATGTTGTGGTTTCTTTGAAATGGAGTCAAGTCATTTACTTTGTCTTTACACATATTGTTAACTCTTCGTCTAAGGGTCCTCTAGAGGAATTATTAGCACTAGCTATCATGCTAACTTTGGCCACTGTTCCTCAGCGCAATGCCACATTGGCTGGGACAAACTCGGAAAGGAGATCCGCATTTTAATGATGGAAGTCAGTAGAGCACAAAGCCAACTCCAATTAGCTTGCTCTATTAGAGTTTTGGGCTGCATAATGTACATTTGGCCATGTGTTTCCCTGGCTTTAAAAGTGCACCCTAGGTACTGGTGCAGTGTGTTGGTGTGAATGTGTGCATTCTGCAAAAGTCACAGCACATGTGAGTTGAGTACGAAATTCAGCAGACATGCCAGGATCACAAGCTCACATATCAGTGTATGATAAAATTGTTTTGCAAGAAATAAAACGTTATATAAAAAGCTATATAATTATCAAATCCATTTAAAGGGACAGTGTCTGGCAGACATGTCGCTGAAGAGAACATGTTTTAATAGGCATATGCTATTTACAGTCACCCTGTTTGCCCACCTTAAAAGAAAGAGATACAACTGCAGTCCCACATAGGTCTCTGTGTTTGTCACGCAACAACATGTCCAAAAGTTAGCCCACTAAAAACTTTCTTTCTGTAGCCACCCATCTTTCTTTTCAGAGAAATTGTGTAAATTGGCTGTCTTTATAGATGCTATTTTCTGTGAGAGTTATTTTTCCCTCTGTAGTCTTGATCCCCAGTCTTCTCATTACAGTGAGGTGGAAAACAGGACCTGAGACCGAGGTAAATCAATAGCAGAACCCACAGAACCTCCTCAGGTTCTCCTTTGGGAGGCGACACACTAAAACGCTCACTTTCTCTTCGGCCATTCCTTGTTATGTCTTATTCTCTTCTTGCCAAAATGAATGAGCTGCTTTTTATCTTTCAAAATAATGGGCAAACTTGGTAAGAAATATGACAAAACTTGCTCAGTATGGTGTTCTTGTGGCGTGGAGTCCACAGGCTTCATTTCCCAGTTGGCATGAAAGGTGTCTGAGTTTCGCAGCAGGTCTGTGTGTTTGAGCTCAGCAGCTGCTGTCCTGGCATTAAGATTGGCCTTGATAATCAGCGAGATGCTGGCTGTTACATCGCTGATTTGGGCTATTAGCAGAACAGTGCTTGGTTATGTTGCTTACGCACTGTAAAATGATTCATATATCAGTTGAATTATGCAGAAAAAAAATTCAAAAGACTTACATGATTATTGCAGTTTGTTTACCTACTATTCTTGAGTTTTGACAAAATCTTTTCAGCTTTCCTATTATACTGAAACAAAGGAGGCTGAAAATGTGCCTTTGTGAAAAGTAAAATTACCATTTCAACCTAAATACATTAGGTTGCACCAACAAAAATAAATTTAAGGGTTGGATTAAGTAGAAATAGTTCCTTAAGGTAACAATTGCAAGTTGTCAGTTGAACCAACACCAATACCAAGTGAGTTGGATTTGTTGGGTTCAAGTAGGCCTAGTTTTGTGGTCCCTTTAGTCAATCATAAGTTTTGTCAATAGTTTAAGACAGCAAGCACTTTGCTCTTAATGACATACCTTTGTCATGAACATTTAACAGTTTAAATAAATGAAACAATCGATATGAGAAATATGCTTACAGTTCCTTATTCTTATAATCTAAATAGCTAATATTAAAATAATGACAGATTTCAAGTATATGATACTTACTATTTTAAGTTCAGTGAGAAATGTGTTAAAAATAAATTAGCTGAATTAAAAGCTTTTTAAAAGGTAATGAACACCATTTATTACGGTCGGTAAACACAAAATACTATATCCTTTGCTTTCCTTCAATGTCTACTTTTATATATGTATGTATGTATATATATATATATATATATATATATATATATATATATATATATATATATATATATATATATATATATATATATATATATATATATATATATATATATTGACATCAGTCTTTAGTTTCATAAACACCAAAGCTTTGTTATAGAAAGAGTCTCTTAACCCTATTCTTATGTAACTTCACCAAAATACACTCCATACAAAAACTTTCCTGAAGTCCCCGAGCGTCAAGTACTCTCAGCTCTCACACAAGAATACACACAATGATAGCTGCTAAGAAGCGCTTACCTTTCAGGATAGAAACATCGAGAGTTTCAAAAAACTCTGCTTCCCTACTTCACACTCTCTCCAAACAACTAATCAAACCACCAACATGAAGTGCCCACTAGTTCAAATGCACTTCACATCGATTGCCTTTTAATTATTCAGCCAACGTACTACTGATATTTTTAACTTGTATGAGACGAAGCCTAATCATGGACGCAAGTTCATAAAAGCATCGTTGAAAAACAGTCCTGTAACCAGCAGCATAATAACGTGCTTCCTATAAGAATTTAAAGGAAGAAAGATCAACTTGTTATGATTTGCTCATGGGCTCAAAACTCATAACTGCACTGAATAGGAACCTACAAAACACACAGTGTTTTCTCCAAGCATAACAAACTGTAAGCATGATTGCAATTTACTTTGCTAAATCTATAAATGATTTACCAGATCATAGCTTATCTTGTAACCGAAATGTAATTAGAATCAGTAAAAATGATAAAGCATCAATACGCCTTGCACTTGGGCATTAGCATGTGCAGCTGTGCAGACTGTTAATGTGAGATCACGTGTATGCTTCACATACAGAGTTAGTGCACTTAAACACTGGAGACTCACAAACAGACTCACTGTTCATCTGTGTTCGCTTAAATTTTTGATGAAACGTCTGCGGCTGAGGTGAAATCAGATATTTTGTAGGGATTTTTTTTCTGCGTGTCTACTGGAAGATCTCTAAAAACAGCACGCCTTTGGGAGCGGCTGCTTGTGGACATGAAGGGAGCGATCGGTGTCACATTCGCTGAGAAGCAGCGTTTGACTAATGAGCGTCGATGACAGGGTTGTGGAGAGGTGCTTGCTGAGCGGAACACATTTGTTTCTCCCTGGTCTAGCGAGAGGCCTGTCAGACACAGAGAAATGACCAGCAGTCAGCCCCAAGGTGCCCTCCCTGTACTGGCATACTGACAAATTGACCAAAGGGGACAAGTTTGGCTCAGAATCGCCTACGAGATTAAGAGGTTTTTAGCATTTGTAATCAGCAGTGTAATGAAATTTGTGATTAAAGCTGGATATATTGCACTTGTGTGGATTCATGGTAAAAATTGAGTAGCAGAATAGCAGTAAAATTGGAAGTAAAGGTCAATGTTATGTTGATGAATTGGAACATTGTTGTCAACGAACATTTTCCAGGAATAATATACAACAGCAATAAATACATTAACCGTGATAACGCCCGTAGTATACGCAGAGTAATTTAATCAATTCCAGCCTTGCAACGTACAGTCTGCAGAACAATGCGAAAATCGCATCTCTATAGATCTCATCCCTTAGTCCCCACGTGTGAAAAATCAATAGTAATAAAGTTACGAAAGACGTAAACAGTTGTGTGGGTTGTTATTGTCAATGCCACTCCGGGGAACACCATACCAGTGCATGCTTCACCTTAGGCAGAGGAAGAATGGAAACCCTTTCTGAAGGGGCGTAATGAAAAATGCTCCATTACTTGGATTTCTCTATTACTTGTATCCCTGCAGACAACTGTCAACAGCTGCTAATTCATTACAAGCCGATATCATGGGAATGCATGTAACATGCTAACTGAATTCATTACTTTGGAAATAATCAACAGAAAGTGATCCAAATGTATACATACAAGATGTCTGCGCATTTATGGGAGTTTCTTTAACTTCAGGCATTTTTACATCCCAGGGTGTCTTTTTAAGGTTTAAACTTATTTTTGTGAAATGGAGAATAATCAAAAATAGTTTAGCATGCTTTCATAATCTAAATATGCTACTTTTCATATAGTAATATGAATATTTTATGCTGAGACACATTTAGCAGTTTTTGGGGCTTTTCGGGCACAATTATACCATTGTTTTCCCTCTACTTAGAGGTACAAACATGTAGCCTTAAGTGTACCACCCACTTGTGGCCACTTGTACTTTAAAAGGTAAAACGTATAAGATAATGGTACGTTGACTTTTCAGTGATTAATAATATATTAACTAGTAACTTAACCATTTACTAAGGATCTGTTTGATTATTTTATGATATGCTATTTTTTTAAGATAACTTATGACAGATGTGTAAATCGTTAGCATATTACTTAATCATTTATGAATGTATAGTCATGATTTGTAAATGATTAGTTTATCATTATATAATAACTTGTAAATAATTTATAACTGAATCTACAAAACATACAAAAATTTAACAATTTATTAAACATTTATGAAATGCATAATTATGTTTTGTAAATTATTAGTTCATTAACTAATCAATTGTAAATTACTTATAACTAAATCTACAAAACATAAGTAAAATAATTAACGTCAATTATTAATCATTTATGAACGCATAGTCATGTTTCAGTAAATGATTAGTTAATGATTAGTTCATCATTAACTAACTATTATAAAGTGTTGCCAAAAATCGAATAATCTAAACAAAGAGTGAAATGAACCATGTAAATATTACATAAAAATTCTCTATATATTTATTATTATATTATATATATATATATTTTTTTTTTTTCAATTTCTATTTATTCAAATCAGTTAAATGATTGTTAGGCTGCATTAACTAGGTCAGCCAGAACCGGGAACACTTCCCATAACACCTGATGTACTCGTTATATCATAAGAAGAATGGCATCTACGCTAATGTTAGTCTCTCTGTTTATCCCGAAGTTTACAGTTGTCTGCCGGATCCAGATCAGATGGTGGACCTGTGCCTAGATGTGACCACAATGCAGCCCTGAAGTGTCAGCAGAGACCGTGTCAACTAGATTCTCCCCTGTGAAGCCCTCCATCCCTTTCCTTTCCCTCTGTAGAGATAAAAATGTTATCAAAATGAATCCCGTTTACACGGATCAGAGGAAATGACTAAAAATGCTGTATTATGCATGCCAGACAAGTAATTTGGCAGTCATTTTGTAAAGAAAAACTATGCACCTGCTAGGGGTTGCACGACTACTGATTTCTGCTAGTCAATTTCTTATCAAAACAATAGGGTACGGGGTAAAAGGCTCCTTTGATTTGATTTTCTTCTAAACCACTAGATGGCACAAAAACTTGCCTCAGCACTTTCCAAAAAATCCACTTTTCAAGATGCACGTGAAAATTTTTCTGATCTTTGACGTGATCACGGGCAGCAGCGCAAAGTTGATTATGCGCTCATTTGATCTAATATTTGTAGTTTTTAATTTAAATTAATAAATGTAGTAGATTTAAGTAGCAAATAAGAGTCGCTAAAATGATTGAATATATTTTGAAACAAAGGTCTTGTTAATGTTTGTCAGTTTTGTTCAAGGTAATTAAAGCAACAGTTTTTCAATGAATTGAAAATAAAAGTATGGTATTTGGGGTAAAAGGCACCCCTGCTGTTGGGGCAAAAGGCACCATATTTAACACGATCACAAACAGCAGCTGACTTTAACATTTGTTGACGTGACATGATTAGATTCAGATTGTAAGTATCGTATATTAAGTTGGGTGTCCACCTTATCTCTAGATAATCACCATATTTATAATGAAACCATCAGATTTAAAAATGTGATATTAATCATATCATATAATGAAATATAATTTATTGTCACTACTGTAAATCTATATTAATTATGGGATCTCCTTCAATGCTTTCAGAATCTTTACTTTTTTAATGATTTTGTTTCTATATTTTTCAGATATATTTCTATATTAACATATTTTAATGACAGCATATTTACTGATCAAAAATTTATTATTTTATTCATTAAAATAAACAGAAAATAGTTCAAACTTTGCTAAAGTGATTGTTTTGAACAAATATTAACTTTAATAATTAATAATTTAATAACTAAAACATTATTAAAAACATATTATTTTAGCTGAAGTATTTGTATTAATACTGTGTGCCTTTTGCCCCATGCTGGTGAGTCTTTTACCCCATGTGTGGGGTAAAAGGCCCCCCTCGACACCCCATACATTTTTAAGATTTTTAAATAAAAGAAACCACTTTTATGATTTATATTCACACAAAATCTGTTGCTCCATAAATGTTAAATACAAACACATATATTTTTCTGTATATCATACATTATAGGAGTAGTGAAAAGCACATTTTTCTTAAGGTGTGCCTTTAGCCCCGTTGTACCCTACTCAAGTTCATCGACTACTTTTGCTAAGTTCATCCATTCATTTCCTATAATCAATGTAAAGCTGCTTTGAAACAATCTGTATTGTAAAAAGCGCTTTATAAATGAAGGTGACTTGACTTGACTTATTTCATCTGTCCTCAGGCACAATTTCCATCTCAATTTTTGATTGCAGTGTACTTGTTTACCAAGGAGACAAAAGTGTCAGTAAAGAGTTTGATATAAATGAGATGTGGTGTGATATAAGATGTGGTGTGTGAAGAAAAGGAAGATTCAAGGTAAATATCACTTCTGAACAAATGTTTTTATTGTGCTTTATTTCCAAGCTATTAATTTTATAAAATTGCACAAAAAGCGTAAAACGATCATTTAGTGTATTTTTATACAAAGTGCTAGCTATGAAATAAGTCTTTGCAAGACAAAATGACACAGCTGCTTTAGTCCAAATATCTTCAAAATGTCATTACAATCACAAAATGTGGTGGGAATTTTCATGACTTTCAGAAGAAGTAAAAATTTCAAAAATAACATTCAGCTGTGATGCATGACCACATTGTTAATAGATATATTCAAGTAGTGAAAATAGTTTTGAGTGTGTTTCTTTTCTTAAAGTTTACAAAGGTATATGAAATATGCAGTTGATGAAACACCCATATACATCCGGCGTGCGCATGAATCTGCATGTGTGTGTCGGTGAGAATGATGAAAATGGAGCAATAGTTGTTTGATTGCATCACTGCATCACTATGTGGGAGGATGAACCAACCTGTCACTCTGGTGTGATAGATAATTCTGCAGCAGAGACTGTCAACATCCTTTCAGCATCTTTCAAACAATCACTGATATACCCAGATGCTCATTAGGCCAATAATATCTAACACAGCAAGCTTTAAATCTGCTCAGAGCCTTTGTGTATATACAATAACATGGTCAAAATGACATTTCCCATTTCATATTACACAGACTTCCACTGGTATCCATAAGAAGTACACATGAACCTATGTCAAAGGCAAGTAATAGAGGAAGATATGATCTCCAACAATACCACCTGTCTGTCTGCCAGTTTCCTCAAAGTACTTTCGTTCAAATCCCCGGAGAGCCATGTGAGCCACCCGTACTGTTAATTGGCTCATTTGTTCAATGATGTACTACAGAGTGATAGCGAAAGACAAAATGTGATTTAAGAACAGAGAGGCAGTGCTGTACTGAAACCACTTTAGACTCGCCATCATGTAACTTTTTCAGTAAGCTACTCGAAAAACAAAGTTTAACAATGGGCTGTTGTACAGAAACTTGTCTACAAGGCTGCGTGAGATGACAGGTCAGACCTGAAGGCATGAGTGTGTATGTTTCACACAAACACACACATATACACACAGGTCAGCTGGCTAATAAAAGATCCCATAGTGTCCTGCCCTTTTCTCACAGGTTACAGATGATATGATTTCTGCTGCTGGTTTGAACAGGGCAGGGGGCCAGGGGAGAATGGCTGAGACCCTGGTTTTCCAGCTTATCGTCTACATCAGTCAGGCTGTCAAGATTGGATTGTGGGAAAGCACATGGAGGGTACAAAGAGGGGGCGCCTGGGCTTAATTCACACCAAGCGGACAGCCGAGATTATCTGTGGAGATTCACACCACTCCATCGAGAGATAAATAACAAGAGACATAGTAAATATAGCATTGCCTAATTCATATTCATAAGACTGTAAAAAAAATCTGTAAGAGCAAGTTTTTATTATTTATGACTTTTTGCTTAGAAACAATAAATTAAAAATATAGAATCCAATGCCATACAATAGACTACATTCATCAAAAATGTACATGCATTCTTCATGAGCTCCAGTTCAACATACCTAACATTTACTGTGCATTCTTCTACAACTGGTAAATAAACACGTTTCATTTACATTATATGTAATAATTTGGATTTATCAAAAGCAGCTTACACTGCATTAAAGGTACATTTTTGCCATGCATCCCCTGTCAATCAGACCTAAATGTATGAACTTGCTGTTGGTTCCATAATTTATTTCCATAAATATATTTGGTTGAAATTAAACTGAGGTAGCAAACAGGATGCAGAATTTTAATTCAAATATGAATGCAAACGTAGAATTAATTTGAAATGTATGAGAGTTCTGAGTTTCATGTCTGAAAGTTTTTATAAATAAAATGCTGTGATCTTTGAAGGTTCAGACAGACAGACAGATCTAGGTAAGTCTAGGTAAAAAAAGGGACTAGGGAAAGTACTTACTGAAGTTCTTTTTACTTCTCTTGCAATCATTTAATGATGCACTTAAGACAAAATGTACCCTAGCCGGTCTGATTGATTAGGTCACCATGGTCCTTGTAAGCCACACAGAACAACTCTATTGTGGTAAGACATTTAAGATAATATTGCAGATTTTGCATTATCTCATGGCTGCAGAGATGTCTGCATTTTTAAATGAAGGTATATCACGTAATTAATTCTGATGGAAAATACACCAACTCGATGGATGGATGGATGGATGGATGGATGGATATTAGTCAGTAGGATAGGGAAGGTAACATCTTTGTCTACTGTGTTAATAACCTCTAAATAACTCCAAAACAAACTGAGAGCTGAGTTACTTTTCCAAATGGTGAGCATTTGGATGGTTTTCTCTCCCTCATTCACTCTCTCTGTGCCCCCCTGTGGGGCCTGTCTATGGCTAACAGGTGCTGTGCTCTCATTAGCGTCTCAGAGAGTCACGTCCTCTTGTGGGCTAGATTATGCTGCCAGTCACAGTGTTCCTGGTATCAGCATGCCAGTCTCAGCAGCATTGCACCAATCTGCTGCAATCTGCCCCTTCAACAAACTGAGACCCCCTCAGCCAATCACAGCCATGGGGAGGGGCGAGGTCAGGAGACTCCTGCTAGGTATGTTGGTATATCCATGGGTCTTGCTCTTCGCCAATCGAATAAGTGAAAATCTCAAAAAGGAACCCACAGTGACCAACTCAACTGTCCCACAGTTCAAGACACGTGTCTCCAAGTCTCCAGGAGCTGCAGTGCATGCAACATCGAACACAGGTTCGGAACACAGCCAAAGACCACTTAAAGCTTTAATATGGGTATTTTTATTGATTAATAAAGCTGAACAGAAACTCACAGTCCTTGGAAATAATTATGTCTGGAGATTTATGATGAAAACGTGGGTGGATTAAATTCCTTCAGAAATTACCTCTAACATTTACCTTTTTGTGTCCACAGCATCGTTTGATTATTCACAGACTTCCTCTTAAGGCCTGCAGGGTGAAAAAGTACCCCAAACATGTTGCCCGAAATGTCAGCATGCAATGAATAATTGGCCCAAGAACAAACACAAAATTGTGTTCGTGGTAGGACAACTTCTGCAGGTAATCACCACAGACTTGTGCACGGTGATGGAGAGAGAGACGTACACGACCTTAATGAGCATCAAAAGTGGAGTGACACTGCAAGCAGGCGCACTGGCGGTAGAGTTTACAGGAACGAGCGTGAGCTAAAGAAACAGCATGGCAATGTGCCCTGTCATTAGACACCCAGCGTCTCCCTGTCTGTCTCTCCATCTCTCTTTTAAACTTGTTCTCTGGCTCTGAGTGCAGATGAATGCAAGGAGTGAGCCTGATGTCTGGAGGCCGGGCTGGAGGAATGAGTTATCCCCATGCACAGGCCGGACTAATGGAGGCCGGTGACTCGGACATCTGTTTCCAGGGCTGGCCACGAGAAGGGCCATCCGACAGCAGCCGGTTTATGAAGAACCACAAATTCTCGACAAGGCAATTACAGAGGAGTCAGAGAGAGCGAGACGAGACGGAAAGGGAGGGAGAAAGATCACAATGCTAAAGTAATATGACGACGGATTCCGACAGCTGGGGGACATCAACATCTGTCTGCAGCCAATCCCGTGACCCTCTAACCCAATGCGTACACACATACGGCAGCCTCGCCATGCAGTAATGTCAGCCCTGCTTATTTCCCCGTGTCACTGAGCCTTGATGAATAGCATATACTGATTCGTGACGTGAGGTTGTACGTGATGCATTCACAGAGGTTTTTTTTCTTCCAGGAGGCTTGCAGCCGTCTGGCCTCTTATCTCTGCAAACATTGGCGCGCTGATAACGAGGGCTTTCATATCCTATTTGTGCAAACACCCCCAAGGACCCTCTCGCTGTCTAAACTCCTCTATATTCATAGGTGGAAGCCCATTGTGAATTGTTGCTCGGCTTTAATTTGATAGTAGATAAGAATAATCACAATGGAACTTAAAAACTAATCCGAACTTTGCGGTCCCTGTACGTCTGTGTGCGCGCCAGTACCGGCTGTACCCGGTGTTGCAGTTGGCGTGGGGAGGTGGGAGGTTGTCGACTTTGATTAGTCCCCAGACATCCTGATGGAAAATGTAAGACGTGTGGGGAAAAGAAACATAAAAGCGCAGAATCAGTGTTCCAAGGTAACCTAGTTAGTGCTCAAGTCCGCAGGGGAATGATGACATTGACAGGGCTGCACTGTGTGTGATTCATACAGATCTATCCCTATCTGTCTCTCCCCTGGTGCGTCTGCCACACACAGGGAGGAGAACGACTCTGGGGGATGGCTATGGATATAGGAGCCCAAATCCCACTGAAAATCTAATTTTGTCTATTCCTTTCTTTCATTCACTTAATTTTTAGAGAAAAGGCCACTGATGTTTATCATTATACAATCGATTGCATTATGGTATCGAGGGTACACTTATGCACATGCCATGTAGACAAACAATAACACTAATAAATGTAATCTTTAACAAATTTCAAAATTAACATTAATTTCTCACACTGTACATTATAATGTTGTGAAGCCCAAATTCACAACTAGTATTTATAGGTGCTTTCACACTGGAAGTTTAGTTTGAAACAGGTTACAGGTTCTCATGGTTATGTGAAAGCTGTCATGTGCTGTCAGGAGAGCACTGGTACCTGAATGAGGTGGCCTAAGTTCGTTTGCACTGGATCTGTTGCTCGATTCGCGTGAACTTGTTCAGGACCTGTGCATGCGCTTTAGCAGATGACGACGTCATTAGTTCAACAAAACACATGTAGGGGGTGACAGTTTGATGATTTACCTTGGATATGAGTGAGAGTGAGCATGCAGTGTATTCAAGCAGTGCAACCAGAGTAGCAAATGAATGGCTCACAATTAGCTTTTTTCCACAAAAGAGTCCATTTGCAAGCCTTTATGTGTCGTACATTTAGTAAACGCAAGTGTCGTTCAATTTGCTGCGTTTTCTCCAATCAGATGCTCTCTACAATAAGAAAGCCCCACTCCCAAATAACATCAGTAACTGACTGGCATGTAGTAAAAAATGTCTACAGCTCTGACTTAAAAGCCTATAAGCAATTTTTTTTTTTTTTTATAAAATAAATAAAATAAAAATCCCATCCAAAAGGAAATGAAAGTCATTCCATGGAGCCTGTGAGAGCAAACAGTTTCCTGTTCATACAAATACAATTAAAGAAAAATTAAAGTTGTAAACCAGACATTTAAGAATCTCAGTTTAATGTGCTTCTAGTCAGAGTAAATGTAAATCAACCAAATAAGTCAATTGCTATTCCCAAAACTGTGAAATCAACAATTACCTTTCTCTGGTACAACTTTGTAAGAGAAGCCCAAGGGCACAATGTAACAAAATATAATCTAATAAAAGGCATATCTGAAACTAGAGCTATCAAAACACAAGGTATTTTAATAAGAAAAAGTCAAAGCATTATCTTATTAAAGCACTAGCAAGGCCTGTCACAGCACACTAAAACAATTCATCACACAGGGCAACAAACAACATGAGCCCGCAGAGCTGGTTTTTGGGGATTTTAATGGAGCCTCATATTTCATCATTATGTCATTGAGTGAATACAAACATCTTGGAGAGTTATTTAAGCTTGGAAGAGTTCACAGAGGGGAGGGCTAAACTCAAGTCGCTCAATTGATAAGAAGACGAAGTGAAAGTACTGAAGAGCAAAGGTATGGAAAATTGCCTTTCAAGTTGTTTCAGTCAGGGTGATCTTGTCCCTGAGCTTTGAGCGCTAAAGGCCTTATCTTTAGGATGAGCTTGAGAAAGAGCCTCCCCTGTTAAAGCTCACTATCTGGGGCTAAACGCACACAGATTTGGCCTTTTTGTTGGAGACCATGTGGAGAGGACCCCTTGATAGAGGTCTGCCTTTAAAACGCTGCACTGAACAGGTATAACTGTGCATTCATCTGTAAATATAGATGTAAGATGGGAGTTAGTGGAAAGGAGGAAAGGTTTGTGTAGCCGTTAGCACACATGCTGCTTTTGTGTGCCTTGGTGCTTATGTGGGCAATGTGATAATGAGGCTGGCTTAGGTCATTTCCTGTTCCCTAGATATGCAAAAGCGGCAAAAATAAATGCGAATATCAGACACTTGCTAAAAGTTTAAAATGTTTCAAACCACAAAGGCATTGTCTAAGATAACTGCAGCAAATGCTAGGGGAGGGCTAGCAGGTACATAATGTATCAGTGCTATCATATGGGCTCGAAAATGCAATGTGTGCATCACAGTGGGAAAAGAAGTGCAATAACACCCTGAGAGGACAACAGAAGCCCACATAGGGTGAGTGGAATCTGTGTGGCCTCCCCTTACCAGAAGCCCATTTCCTGGAAGGCGGGTGGTCCCTAGCGGGGTTAAGTGGAGGTGTGCTGTCTAACCATTGGGACAAGCTTGTCCTCTGGCTAAGCACCGCTTTGAAATAGAAATAGTGCCGCTGTTGTTTTCTCACCTTTAAATGAAGGAGAGCACACACCTGCTCAGGTGTAATCTTGATTGCCACAAGCATGAGGATTAATGTAAGGTTCATTATGATCAGAGCCATCAATTGAACATACTGAGAAAGTATGTGACATGTTTCATTTTTAACTTAAGGGAAGAACCAAGATTCAAGATTTAAGAGTTTTATTTGTCACATACACAGTTATATACAGAATATACAACCGGCAGTGAAATGTAAACAGGTCCGCTCCATTGACAGTGCAAATTCACAGTTAAAAACACAAGGAGGAAATTATAATAGAAATAGGATAAAAAAGTACTATATATATATATATATATATATATATATATATATATATATATATCTGTAGAATTATAAATAATCAAGTCAAGTAGAAGAAAAAAGTAAAAAAATAAGAATAAAGAAGTGGAATAAAATAGTGAAGTAAACTGTGCAGTGAGTAAACTGTAGACTTATAAATATGTGGTTAACAAATGTATAAAGAGTATAATGTGCAAACAGGTTTATAACAGGCTGTTACACAGTAGCAACGAGAACAGAAAGTGCAGTGCAATGTCAGTATGTCGATGTTTATCCTGAAGTGAAGTCACGTGATGTTAAGTGACTGAGTTCAGGAGTCTGATGGCCTGGGGGAAGAAGCTCCTCCTGAGTCTCTCAGTTTTGGCCATCAGGCTTCGGAAGCGCTTACCAGATGGCAGCAGCGTGAAATGAGGATTTGCAGGGTGATTAGAGTCCTTGATGATCTTAGTAGCTCTACCTTTGCAGCGTTTGGTGTAGACATCCTGCAGAGACGGGAGAGCTGACCCTGAGATACGCTCGAGATAAGCGCACGACTCTTTGCAGGGCTTTGCAGTCATGACTGGTGCTGTTCCCATACCACGCTGTGATGCACTGAGTTAATACACTTTCTATCGCCCCTAAATAGAAAGTTTTCAGGATAGCTGGTGAAACCCTGAATTTCCTCAGCTGGCGCAGGTGGTACAGTCTTTGCCTGGCACATTGAACCACAATATATTATATTGATATGTTTGGGCTATATTGTACATGAAAATATAAAGTATTATAAATGGCATGTGAAAGCCAAGAATGGTAACCCATACTCAGAATTTGTCCTCTGAATTTAACCCATCCAAATTAATGCAGACACATTAGGAGCAGTGAGTAGTGAACACACACTCATACACACGCACACACACACACACACACACACACTGCAAAATGTGAACACACACACCTAGTGGACACCCATTTTGCTATGCCACCCGGGGAGTGATTGCTCAAGGGCACCTCGGTCATTTCCTACCGATATTGAAAATCAAACCCACAACCTTCGTGTTATCAGTCTGGCTCTCTAACCATTAGGCCATGACTGCCCCAATTTTACTTAATTTATGGGAAATGATTTATCATTAACTATAAGCCTTACTGACAGACAAGTCAATCTGCAACCTTATTGGTCAAAACCTGGCACTATTTTAGTTTAATAAATTGAACTTTAAATGTAATGTTTTTTTTTGTTGTTGTTGTTGTTTCTAGAAAATACAAAATTACAAAATTCATATATTTTTATCATTCAGAACAGAAATTTATAAGCGTCACAAAAACACTACAAAACAAATTAATGAAATAAAATCAGTCAGTCAGTAAATAAATAAATAAATAAAAGCAGCTCATAGTTTGGCCTTGTTCCCACAGATACCATTTTCCAGTCCCGTTTTGTACACTACTCATAGAAAGTGCTATTCCTTCAGTGTATTCACACATCTTCCAGAACTTGACCAAAAACTGATCTTGAACATTATCATCTATGCAATCACCTAGCAAAGAAAGACTCATTTAGTCCTATAAGAGAATATAGGAGTGCTATATGATGTAATATGATGTGCCAATGAGCAAGGTCATCAACATCGGTTTACACAAATGACTTACATGAACATGACTGTTTGAATCAAAAGAGGCTGTGACCTGTGACCTTACAGCAAAGATTTGCAGAATGAATAGGATAATGGATTGGCTTTAACCACAGGAAACCTTTTAATACAGTATATCGCTGTTATTCCAACAAAGTGTGTCCCTTTGATCAAGCTTTCTTCTTGTTTCCAGGGTGATAGTGAGTGTCTCCAGTTCTTTATTGTGTCCCATGGGTGACACAGTGGCTCTCTGGGACAGATCCTCTCATCTCTTTTATGGACCTCTTTTTTCTACCCTTTACTCTTTCCGTCTCTCTCTCCTTTCATATCTGTATTATTTTCACTGCAAGGTCAAGCCAATAGGCAACAGTGCATGTCTCGCACCTCCTGTGCCAGAGTTTCAGCACACTAAGACCTCAGAGAATCCGTCTGAAAAAAAGATGAGATGCTGTGCCTGGCAACCTGCAGGTGTTAGCCACATTGAACATCAATTTAGCCATCAAGATGAGTTCATCAGGTTTCTTTCTGGTGCTAAATTCACTTCCCAGCAAATCAATGATGCCCAAAGAATCACAGTTTAGATGATTATTAATTAGCGGTGTGGCGTTCTTCCAATAACATGCTCAAAATAGGCACATAGGAGATGCGGTAACATTATATTGTTTCTGCGGTTTTCCTTTTAGACTGAAAGATCAGAGCATGGAGTCAGATGTGCCAGACACGTAGCTCAGCTTGAGAGAAAGGGGGGGTCAAAGAGCCAGTGACACATGGCGACCCGCTAAACAGCTTAATTTACCCTCAACAGGAAACAGGCTCTTTCCTGGAGAGAAAAGTGCTTAGGGAAGGAAGCAGCACCTCTGACTTTCCTTAATTCAAATCTTTCATTCATTCCAATTAGCCCATTCCCCAGGCCCTTCACACTACATTCAGCCTGTCAATCTGTCTGCATTATACTCGCACAAAGAGTTTTTATACTAACAGCACATGCCACAGTTTAAAAGCCTCGGCCATGAACCAATTCTAAGATGCTAGGAAACATTTAAAGAAAAAAGCTGAAAAAAAAAAAAAAAAATGCTTTAGAGAATTGTAGCAAAGATGATTACAGAGAATATATATTCATGTGTGTCACAGATTGGCCCGAATTCAGAATAAAGTTTAAAATCTGAGGGCGACACCAGTGCTTATTTTCAGTAAACTTCTATTTTCATTTAATGAATATTAATATACAATTATATTATATAATTTTTAACACAATTAACGCAGCATTCATTTATTTTCCTGGCATCCTTTTGCTATAGCATTACAGTATTTGGCCAGGCTCTCATTCATTCATTCAAGTGCTTTTATCATTCAAGCCAACAAAAGATAAATATAAATATAAATTCAAAAGACAAAAGATGCAAGCGAAACAGTCAAAGACGTCCATCTAGCGCGTTTACAATGGAAATGTAGTACAGTGGTTATAAACAAAAGGTGTTCTGTTTGTACAGTCCCCTAAAGTGGGGTTATTATGGATTTATGTGAATATTGTTTTACAAATAAGTTCTCATAAATTAAAAGTTATACATTCTTAAACCCTATTAAATAGGGGTGTGACAAGACACTTAGCTCACGAGACAAGACACAAGATTGGGTTAACGCGAACAAGACGATTTTTGCACAGTTTTTTAAGAAATCCTCAATGACAAAATTCATGACTTTAAAAATAGTCTGCAGGTGCATTTTGAAATGTTTTACCTATTCATCTTGTAATGAATTTCATTTCAGTACTTTCTGAGTATGAATTATCATATGCATTGAAAGACAACAATGTACAAGCACTGTAAAAGGTTTTGCCACAAACTCTCCTGTTCTCTCTCTACTGTACATAAATTATGAGCTTCCAGAACTTCTGACTGAGGCTGTGTGAGGCCTCCTAATTAAACTCCTTTTCACAAATTGAACATTAAAACAGTAGTTATAAAAACAACAAAAATAAATAACACAGTTCTTTCTTATTAAGTGCAAACAATAAGTGCCACCATAATCAAAGTACTCTCTCAATATTCAAAGTGCAAACAGAGACCAGAGCTAAGAGGTGGTTACAACTACACAGCCCAGCCTAAGATATCTTTGATATTGGGAGGCAGGCTATTGTATGTATAGTCTAATTTGCATGCATCAGGGAGCTCACGGTTTACTTTTGCTTTCGAATTCGCGATTGCACGTACTCTTTGTATAGGGAGCGGTGGTGCTGAGCACACTTCTACAAGATAAGACATTTATCAGATGCTTAGGCTCTGTTGCGCAACAAATCCTCTGCCGTGGTCTTGTGAATCATCTCGCCTTACTCTGATCACGTGATCAGTGAACTGTAATTCCTGATGCACTGTGTGCCACATTTACAGTAGTTTACAACTGAAGCGACCAATATCCAACTGAATTAAATGCTTTTTATGTCTATAAAAAAGGCATTTCTATGCTAATTTCACCCTCATGCTCCGTCATGGAGATATCGCGAGACAGCTTTTCACTTCAACGTGAAATCGCTTCACATTTTAATATCGCGGCTCAAGATAAAATGTATTTAATCAAATCAAATCACCTTTATTTATGTAGCGCTTTTTACAAATCCAATTGTTTCAAAGCAGCTTTACAGTATTAACAGGAAAATAATGCAACAGAATTTGATTCAGCTGTACAGCTGCTCTGGTGAAACGGTGATGTTATCTGGCTAATTTCAATTATCATATAGCATCAATGCGGGCAGATCGGTAATATAGTTGAAATTTAGGTGTCCCCAACTGAGCAAGCCAAAAGCCAAAGGCAACGGTGGCAAGGAACCAAAACTCCTTCAGGGCCAGAATGGAGAAAAAAAAACTTTTATTATTAAAACCTTAATAATAGTAGAAGCATCAGTTCTCTACTGGTTTCAGTGATACTGGCCTTTATTCATATTACTTAGTAAAAGATGCCATTAAAAACATTTAACATTAAATATCATATACCGTCTTTGTTGTTTCTACATTAATTTGAGATTCAATGTGAATTTATAAAAATATTTATATAAAAATAGCATGTTAGGTGTGATTAACAGTGGTTAATTACAGAAAAAAAAAATCGATTGACTACTAATATATACTGTAGGTATCTTGACAGATGCAATCACTATAAACTGTCAAAAAATAATAATTATACAAGGGTGAGTACATCTACAAATCAACTCTGTCTACAAATCACTCGATTTTAACGGGATATTAAGTGAATTTCATCCGTTATCACACATTTGAGATCCTAACATCAGACCTGAAATACTGCTCAAGACTCCAGAGACGTCTTTATGAATGCTGTGTGTGTCATCTTCTCGTCTCCCTTGTTGCACCTCTAAACGCAAAAGCAATTTCCTTCCAGGATCCTGAAGAAAAAGCGAGAGAACTTGACCTTTACTCTGACAGAAATTTCCTTTCAAGTAAACAGGCTTCTTGCCACCAACCTGTGACAGAGGCTCACATTTATCACCAGCACTGATAAAATTTGCTCAGACCTGAGGGAGAACACCTCCCCAGCTGCTCACCAAAATACTCCACTCTGAGACCTTTGAGACAGTGAGACCAAAAACAATTCTACAGATACAGACATTTGCACTGTAATTGCCACAACAATTAGATGTCGTTTTTTTTTTTTTTTTTTTTTTTTTTTTTTTACATTTAGTTCAGTTAAAAGTGGTTTCTGTAAAATATACTGAAACAGACAATGCCCTACTTTGGTCAGTAGCATCAGCCATTTGGATTTTAGGACAGATCCAGTGGACTGTTTAAAAACAAAATGGGACAGGCCTCTACGGTCCACTCTCTCAGCAGTGCACGTAATAACCGCTGTGTTCGCGGTAGCAGCATACTCCAGGCTATGGACATTATTCCACCTTTGTAATGTAAAGCACATCTTAAAATGCAATTGCTTTCGCCAGCAACAACAGCAGGGGGCAAAATAAAGGCCTTAACAGGTCAAAGAACTCCAGAGGGACTTCATTCACCTTGCAAGGGCACTGAATTTATGGGATCTCTAGACCATAAACGCAAACTCTTTGGTCTGGAATAAACAAGCTTGTGCTGCTTTGAATAAATAAATGGTGGAAACCATTTTCAGTTCAAGAGAGCATTGAAATGTATCGCTAAAAACTAGGTAAGAAGGTTGCTAACTAGATTCAATGCATCAGTAAAACCCAAGGACCTTATTTCCAAGTGCATTTTAGGACCAATTTAAATGGTAATATATTACAAGTTTGAAGTCAAACATATGCAATAAAACATTCACTTTCACACACAATTGCGCTATCATTCCGTTCATCGAAACAGCCGTGAAGGACATTCACATCTCTGAATATAATTCTTTTAAAACTTTAACTCTGCCAATTAAATCTGGTAGCGTTATTCAAAGTTCCTGAGAAGAAGAGATGTCAGATGAAATGTTATTCAAATCAAAACTATTTGTATTGGATTATCCATTTTTTACAAGGTTGAGGGAGGTGGTTGTGTATGCATCCATCTGTGTCTATCCTGCATCACAAGGCAGCGGGTGTAAAACGAATAGCACATTCAAAATGCAAGGTCTTCTTTTTATATAGGGCAAATTCAATTTGATCACAGGGATCAAAGGAAGGGCATGACCTGCCAGAATTTACAAGATTTTAAATAATTCACCTTTCCACCACAGTATTATAAACTAGTCTGGTAAAAACACAAGCCCTTGGCTCAGGGATATTCATTAAAAAAAATATTTTTTTCCCATGAAATACGAAAAAATGTGCCCTCCAGATATATTTCAAACCAGTTTGACTGGCTAATCATTCTAACCTTCTATAAAATGAATGCATTTAATTGTGCAGAGAATTGTTCATATGGAGCAGGTAAATCTGTAATTATGCTCCTCAGAAGAAAAGATTAAATAGGCAGTCATAAAGTAATATACTGTAGGCGCTGCAGTGATCTTCACTCCATGATCACAGATTCTATTAATAGGCATTTCACAGCGCAGAGATGATTTCTTTGAAAGTGTAATCCAGTAAAGTCAGTCTCTATGCTTCCCTGCCGTAACCACAGCTCAACTAATATTTTTTTCTCCTTTTAATATCTTGTAATATTTGTCTTTCTCTTAGAACACCATATCTAGTTCATCATGCTATCAGATTGGAAGCTACAGTCATACTTTACCATAAGGCCGCCTATGGGTTCAGGATAACTACTTTCATTTCTGAGCGCTGACACTGGATTGACACAAATGTCTTTAATTTCTGAGAAATGTCTTATTATTAGAGAGCATGTACATTGGGGACATTAAGCTCTAGGATTCCCTGCACTAAAGAAGATAGAAAGACTAACCCATTGTAAAATTTTCTCAGTGAATCATTCACTAATAGACAAACAGCCTATTTGTTGTAATGAAAATAGTTTAATACAATTGGACCTACCTCTATCAAATATGCACTTTGACAATGGTTCTTAAAGAAATTAATACACTTAATACAATTCATACTAGAAAAGTGCTTTAAATTCAACATTTCCACTTTGAAACCTTCTGGGAATGGATTGCACCTAGACTTTCATTGCAAATACAAGTTTTGTTGAGATTAAAGGTGCAGTCAACGTTGGCAAAATCCAGACGAAATTCCATGGACAAAAGTGTAGTGATGCATGAATACACTTTAAAACCAAGCTACCATGTTAACTTTGAATCCATGTGACCAATTTGAACTTGTGAAATCTAACTGGGAAAATATTTTCCTCTTCGCATGAAATTCTCGATTGTGTGGATTCCTATTGAAAAGATTTAATTTCACCCACGAGAATGTAATGGTAAATGTGAATGCAATTTAGGATAACATATTATTCTAATTAAAAGATTTACCCAAACAGGAGTTTTTATAAAGATACAGATTTAGCCTCAAAAAGATATTTGATTTGAATAGAAGAAGGAATTCTCAGCAAAGTGGTCATACTTGACTGAAATAGTTGAGAAGTCATATGCAGAAAACAACAGATTCTCACATGGATTAGCACTGGGCTTCAATTCAAATGTTTATCTACATTTATTTGTTCATCAAATCTAAAACAAGAAAAGTTCTGCCTGATCACAGAGACAATTTAATATACAAAGCTGATTTTGTAATTTAGCAAAATTACACTTAATTGCAAGCTTAAACGAGGAACCGCTGTCAATACTCAGCTCTATATTTCTTCAAGGCCAAATGGACCATACCAATTCACAAAACTGATGGAAAGCATAGACGATATTAAAAATTGGATTACTATAGTAAATTCCTAATCAGAAAGAAAGAAAAAACAGGTTTTAATTATTGGACCATAAACCTCCACACAACCTAGAATAATACCTAACTCTTGATGGATGCTATCAAGTATTTGTCAACTGTTAGGAACGTACGTGTGCTGTCAGATATGTCTTTTGAAAACCCCATTTCTAGCTTTTGGGGAGAAAAATGTATTTTTCCATCTTAAAAATCTCTCTAAATTACAACAAATACTGTCAATGTCAAATGCAGAAAAGGAATAATATCATGTTTGTTCATGTTGCAAGAGGATAACTGTCCTTGTGACTGAGCTTGGTTTTTCCCAAGGTGTTCAGTCACCTGATGGAGTTTGGGTTCCTTGCCACTGTTGCCTCCAGCTTGCTTTGTTGGGGTTTGAAAAATACTTAATTACAAATTACAAATTTTATGGAATTTGGCAAATTATGGATGAATAAATCAGAAGTAGGGCTGTGCACTTAAATTGTGATGTGGACTAGTGTCTGAATATTACCAAAGTCTGCATGCATGTCTCTGTGTGAATGAATGGCTCAGTTTCATCAACTACACATACTGAGGCACGTGCAATTTCCATAGTGCTTCAGTATGTGAATCACTTTAATGAGGACATGGACTTAATCTCCAGAGCTGCTCACTAGTCACTTTTCACCATTTAATTTGAGAAAAACTATTGTCACATACATAAACTCAAAGCTCATACCTACAACTTGCCAAAATAAAAGTTTAGTTTAGCTTGAAGAAACTGTGACAGAGGTATTATTGTACTGTCGAACCTCTGTTGTGAATCAACAAAAAAAAAAAAAAAAAAATGAATTGATACATTTTCATTTGATTACATTTTAAAATATTAAAAAACATTAAAAGAAGAAACGTCTCGGTTACGTATGTAACCCTCGTTCCCTAAAGGAGAACTGACCGACAAATTGGGATACTTCGAGTGATTAAAAAACGAGCCAATGGTCATGCAATCCACGCCCCACAGCGCGGGTATAAATATGGAAGTGGAAGTACCGCAGATCGCTTTTCAACTGAGGAGCCGAGACAAGTGACTCTGCCTTCAGCGGAAGCACAGCACCTGGCGACAGGACATGCGTCTCTGTTCCCTATTTCAGGGAACTAGGGTTAGATACATAACCGAGACTTTCCCTTTCAGTCGGTCACGTTCGACGTACATCGGAACTGACCGACGAATTGGGATCCCTACCAACATGCCAGGGAAGCTGGCCCTTCCAGCACCCTGCCTGAGCTCGCTGCACCACTCCTATGTTGGAGTGGGAGTCAGGGCTCCCGGCAGGGAAGGTCAGTCACACGGAGGCTATAGAATCTAGCGAACATGTTAGGTGTCGCCCAGCCCGCAGCTTTACATATGTCTGTCAGCGAGGCACCTTGAGCCAGTGCCCAGGAGGAAGCTACACTCCTTGTGGAGTGTGCTCGCAACCCGAATGGGTAAGGCACGTCTTGGGACTGGTAAGCCAAGACAATAGCATCCACTATCCAGTGGGCTAACCTCTGCTTGGAGACAGCCTTTCCCTTCTGCTGGCCTCCGTAACAGACGAAGAGCTGCTCTGAAGTTCTAAAGCTTTGAGTCCAGTCAACCTAAGCGCAAAGAGCATGGACGGGACACAACAAAGCCTCCTCTGGCTGGGTCTGCCTCCTCTGAGGGCAGCGCTTGCAGGTTCACCACCTGGTCCCAGAAGGGAGTGGTGGGAACCTTGGACGCGTATCCAGGCCGGGGTCTCAGGACAACGTGAGAGTTGGCCAGCCTGAATTCTAGGCACGATCTGTTGACCAAAAGTACGTGCAGGTCCCCTACCCTCTTGATTGAGGCCAATGCAGTCAGGAGCACTGTCTTCATATCAACTCTACAGACTGTAAAGGCTCAAAGGGAGGACCCTGAAGTGCTCTGAGCACCAGGGCTAAGTCCCAAGAGGGTACCGAGGTTGAACGAGGAGGATTCAGTCTCCTCACACCTCTGAGGAACCTGACAATTAAGTTGTGCTTCCCTAAGGACTTGCCTTCCACTGCATCGTGATACACCGCTATTGCTGCAACGTACACTTTGAGGGTGGAGGGAGACAGCCTTCGCTCCAGCCCATCTTACAGGAAAGAAAGCACGACATTAATCAAACACCTTCAGGGGTCTTCCCGGCGGGAAGAACACCACTCAATGAATAGGTTCCACTTCAGAGCGTAGAGGCGCCTCATAGAGGGGGCTCTAGCAGAAGTGATGGTGTCTACCACTGCTTGTGGCAGACCACATAGAACCAGCGTCCAGTCCAGGGACCAGACATGGAGTTTCCAGAGGTCTGGACGTGGGTGCCATAGAGTGCCCCACCCCTGAGAAAGCAGGTCCTTCCTCAGGGGGATCGGCCAGGGAGGGGCTGTCGCGAGGAGTGTGAGTTCGGAGAACCAGGTCCGGTTGGGCCAGTAGGGCGCAATTAGCAAGACCTGCTCCTCGTCCTCCCTGACCTTGCAAAGTGTCTGTGCAAAAAGGCTCACTGGGGGAAAACGCATATTTGCGTAGGTCCTGGGGCTAGCTGTGTGCCAGTGCATCCATACCAAGGGGTCCCCTGGTCAGGGAATAGTACAACTGGCAATGGGTCGAGTCCGGAGAGGCGAACAGGTCTACCTGCGCGGCTCCGAAGAGGTCCCAATCAGCTGGACACTCCAGGGGTGGATTCGCCACTCTCCTGGAGGTGTCGTCTGACGAGAGAGCTCGTCGGCTGTCTGGTTCAGCGCACCTGGAATGTGAGTGGCCCGAAGCAACCTCAGACACTTCTGACTCCACAGGAGGAGATGGCGGGTGAGTCGGAGCATGCAACGGGAGCATAGACCACCCTGATGGTTGATGTATGCAACGGCCACAATGCTGTCCATACGGACCAGTACGTGCTTGCCCTGTAGCAGCTTTTTGAGGCGGCCCAGGGCGAGACGTACTGCCAATTACTCTAGGCAATTGACATGCCAACACAGTTGTATGTGGCCCCCCAGCCCGTGGATGAGGCATCCGTGAAGACCACAGCATGTCTGGACACCTGTTCTAAGGACACTCCCGCCCATAGAAACGAAGGATCCGCCCACAGGTTGAAGGTTTGGCGACAGTAAGGAGTAACCCAGTACTTGCCGCTCTGCCATGCTTATCTCAGGACTCAGGACCCTGGATGGGTTGGGTGCCTCCCTTATGCCCAGCTACCTGCTGCCTGGGTGGAGGCTGCTGCTTGGCTTTAGCAGGGGTAGAGGTGGACACAGGGGGATGCCCTCGGCGACAAGCAGGTGGAGGCGCTGCGACCGAAAACTGGGTGGAGGCAGCAGCTAGTTGTCGGGGCAAGATGTTTTTTGTTTTTTTTACGCCCCCGTCTGCTTCTGGGCCACCAAGAACTGCTGGGCGAAGTTCTCGAAGGTGTAGCCGAATAGGCAAGCCTTACAGAAAGGGGCGTTGAGGAACCGAACTTTGTTCGGGATCACGCATATCTGCCAGGTTTAGCCCCATGTGACGTTCCTGGACCACTAGTGTGACATCGCCTGACCCAGGGAGCATAACCGTTCCTGCATAACCCCTGGGTCGGGACTACTCTCGTGCATGCAGGACAGAGGGTAGCGAGAGAGGGAAAACATGTATAAAGATTATGGCCCTTTTTGGTGTTCCATATTTCCCTCTCTCCGATGCAGCATCCATGTCCTCTGCCAGAGCCCCAAATGAAACGCTAGGTCCCCTTTTTTTTTTTTTTTTAAAGGACCAGCAATACCATCTGTAAGCTACTAGCAGGCATGTGAGACAGTGAGCGTGGACGTCAAAACGGCACATGCCACGCTAAATGCTCAAGCCCTTATGAGAAAGGCAAGACGAACATGAGAGAATGCTTCTGAATGAAGAATGAAGAGAATGAAGTCTCAGCATGCTTGTGATGCAATAGAGGAGTGGGGGCCCAAGGTGATGTACCCGGCGGGGAAACCCCACTGTAACCCTTAGGTCACCAAGGCTTATGGTTGCCGTGACAACCCACGCTGTCAGCCAGCCGCTCGATGGTACACGGCGCTGAACGCTTAAGCCCTTATGAGAAAGGTGAGACGAACTGCTCGCCATGTTGCTCTTTTAGAAGGAAATGCTCTTTTAGAAGTGCTGAAGCTGGCCGGGGCTCACAGCAGTTCAATTGCAAGCCTGCATGTGAGCACTCAAAGAACGGAAACGCCCAGCCAACCAACACAGGAACAAGTGTATGTTGCAGCTGCCACTTGCTGACTCGTGCCGTCACACTAGCACCCAGGTAAAGGAGCGATCCTCCTTGAGACTTGTCTAAACAGTCTTTGTAGAAACAGCTTGATTCAGCAAACCGTTTGGCTCCGAAGTTAAAAGCAATATGCGGTACTTCCCTCTATTTATACCCGCGCTGTGGGGCGGTGCGTGGAATGCGTGAACCGCATGCCAATGTCCATTAGCTCGTTTTTAATCACTCGAAGTAGATTGGTCTCTGAAAACAGATCCCAATTTGGCGATCAGTAGCGACATACGTCGAACGTGACTGACTGAAAGGGAACTGTATTTTAATCTTAGCAGTAGTAAAATTTAATGTGTTATGATTTCAATGAATTAGACATTGTTTTTGATTACTAATAGAAACATTAAAATGGGAAAAAAAAATGAATTTCATAGGACCCTACCACTATCTTCTGTTGAGCTGGTTTATAGCAGACTTGACTGTTTTATAATTGACAAATTTTGCAGCATTGACACTGTTATTGAACCGAACTGAATCTACACTGAACTGTTTCAAACTGAATAATGACACTATTGTCTTCTGTAGCGCTTCTTATAGCTGAATTGAACTTACTGCATATTTATTTTACCATTATTGAATTGAGCCTGAACTGAATTGAACCGAATAATGTTTTCTGTAGAGCTGCTTTACAGCAGAATTTGAATTTGTCTCATATTTGATGACTTTCCCTCAGTGATCGTTATTTGCCTGCTTATTACGGTGAACCTGCTTTGAAACATTATGTATTGCATAAAGCACTATATAAATAAAAGGGTCTTGACTTGACCACAGTTGTGTTCAAATTCTTTAGGAACTACATCAATTATTCATTTATCAAAGTGACCTAACAAAGACATTTGAAACCTTCATCAAAACGTAAAAGCAGATGTTTCTCTCTATCTGGAAAACAGAATAGAGTGATATACCTGCAACAATAATGGATGTAGTAGTAGGAGGAGGGAATAATGATGAAATTGAGAATCCTACCTTCTCAGTTAACAACCCAAAGGGGATGCTAAGATTTTTTTGCATTGCGGGAAAGAGCCCCTTCCTTCCCTCTCAATCACACTGACTAATTACCAAGCAAACGCAGTTAGTCACGTATAATGGCAGAGCTGAGTGAATGGAGCCTCATAAGACAGCTGGACTATTGCCCTCAAGGACATGAACCGGAGTTCTCTTCTCCAGACGCCATGAATACAAACCTACGCAGAGACATGCAGAGCCTATAAAGTTTGTTTGTGGGTATTTAGTATCCCATCTTGGCTAGACTGAACTCATGAGCTCTCTCTGGGTGAAGGTCGGGTATGGGGTAAGCGGTTATTTGGAATGAAAAGTAAGCCATTCACTCTTTCCTTGTAGCTTTCGATGTTTGCCTACAACAACCTCAATTACAAACATCAGGAAGAGAGAATCATATCCTAACATTTCTCTAGCCATCTGCAGTAACACATAATAGGATGTGTAAAATGGGTTTACCTGTTACATTAAAATATAGCTATCCTTTGGGTTTATGGCATATGATGCAAGGTGACCGAAGTTAGATAACTTACTTTTCAAAGGGAACAAGATCAAAGCCAGGATCTGATCTTGTCAGCTTAAATACAGTAACAAAACACTAGGACTTTCACTGTCACTGAATTTTTATATAACTACAGTTATATAAGCCATGTCAGGGGAGTTACGTCCAAGCGAGAAAAGCAGTACCACTTCTCAAAAAAAAAAAAAAATAAATAAAAAAATTAGAAAAAGACCTGAAAGACCACAAACAAACCAAATATTATTAAAAAAAATATATATGATAACTACTCCATATATAGATGGTATAGTTTTTAACACAAAAAAGGAGGCATTTCATTTCATTGGGTTACCTTTGCCATCATCCAACACTTCTTGTTAATCTGTTAAAAAAAAAAAAAAAGAATAATAATAATTAATAACACAAAAGACTCTAAATGGAAATAAATTTTCATACTGTACATTATATTGTTGTACTGTACATACATACACTATATTGGCAAAAGTTTTGGGACACGTGCTTTTACATTCACATGAACTTTAATGATATCCCATTCTTAATCTGTAGGGTTTCATACAGATTTGGCCCACCCTTTGCAGCTATAACAGCTTCAACTCTTCTGAGAAGGCTTTCGACAAGGTTTAGGAGTGTGTTTATGGGAATTTTTGACCATTCTTCTAGAAGCGCATTTGTGAGGTCAGCACTGATGTTGGAAGTGAAGGTCTGACTCTTCTTGAATCTTGACTCTCAGTCTCCGCTCAAATTCATCTCAGAGGTGTTCTATCGGGTTGAGGTCAAGACTCTGTGCAGGCCAGTCAAGTTCCTCCACACTAAACTCACTCATCCATGTCTTTATGGACCTTGCTTTGTGCACTGGTGCACAGTCATGTTGGAAGAGGAAGGGGCCATCCCCAAACTGTTCCCATAAAGTTGGGAGCATGAAACTGTCCAAAATGTCTTGGTATGCTGAAGCATTGAGAGTTCCTCCCACTGGAACTAAGGGCCCAACCCATGAAAAACAACTCCATACCATAATCCCAAACTTTACACTTTGCACAATGCAGTCAGGCAAGTACCGTTCTCCTGGCAACCGCCAAACCCAGACTCGTCCATTGGATTGCCAGACAGAGAAGTGTGATTTGTCACTCCAGAGAACACGTCTCCATTGCTCTAGAGTCCAGTTGCGGTGTGTTTTACACCACTGCATACAGCACTTTGCATTGCACTTGGTGATGTAAGGTCTGGATGCATCTGCTCGGCCATGGAAACCCATTCAACGACGCTAACAGTTGACCGTGGAATATTTAGTAGTGAGGAAATTTCACGAATGAACTTATTGCACAGGTGGCAACCTATCACGATACAACGCTTGAATTCACTGAGCTCCTGAGAACGACCCATTCTTTCACAAATGTTAGTAGAAGCAGTCTGCATGCCTAGGTGCTTGATTTTATACACCTGTGGCCATGGAAGTGTTTGAAACACCTGAATTCAATGATTTGGAGGGGTGTTCCAATACTTTTGGCAATATAGTGTATGTTATGATGCCCAAATCCACTTGTAGTATTTTTAACTGTTTTTGTAAAAAACAAAATTTTATTTTGTTTTTGTTTTTTTATTTTCAATTAGTAGTAAAACTACTAGATATATTATAAATGGTATAAACATTTATAAGCCATTTATCGGCTACTGGTCACAAAATAAACAACTATTGGCTTTTCAGTATCAGCCAAAATCTTTATATCGGTGCATCCCTAGTTCATTTTTTATTTAACCTCTAAACTGTGTAAATATCCCAAATTTAGTAGTCTACCGCATACTACAGTATAATACTAACAAAACCAAACAACCAAAGCAAACATGTTTGCTCTGCAGAAAGCCATTTTTTCCTCTCTGAATAAATCCCTAGTATTCATGTTTCCTGTCAAAAATAAAGAATAAATCCAAGGCATAGGAGCGGCAATCATGTGACCCAAATGTAATCCCTAGGTGAAGCTGATGTAAGGACACTCTCGGCGGTGAGCAAGAGCCTCTTTCTCTTGATTTAAAGGGCTCTCCATTAGCTGTCACACCACTAGGGCGTCTGTCAGCTTGATTGCACATCACATTCATAAAAAAACCACAGAGAGGTGTGAAGTGGGCATTCCGGTATCCCTGTGCAATAGCATCACAGGTTTCTAGAGGCATATTAGGATAGCAGCACTATTTTAGTGCGAAACTCAAGCAATCTCCGAGCTCAGCTCCATAGACCTGAGAGGATTACCTGGGGAAAAGGAGGATTTCTATTTGCATGATAACTGCTGAATCTAGTCTGCTTTATTCTTTATTAGTTACAGTAAGTCCTTCTTTCATTAAGTGACAGTCAGAAAGGGTTGTGCAAAGACTGTGACGTGCCCAATGGAAGCATAATCCCGATGCTCACACACACACACCAACACACAAAGACACGCAGTCAATGTCAGCTTTAATGAACTTCAGGTCATATCAAATCAACTGAGTCTCAAGTCATAAACTTTTATGATTAGTAGAAATAGATCATCCAGAGCAGATGAGCTGCAGTGTTTTCTCTGCACTGTAATTTCCATGCACAGCACAGCATCTCACCACAGATCTGAGTGTGAAGAGAGTAAGGGTAAGGAACAGTTATGACCACTAAAATAGAAAGCTTTTAAACTTAGTTATTAAGATTGTCATCTTTGACTCACTTTGGTCATTACAACCTGCATGATTTTTATTTTACAGCAGAAATTTTGAAGAATGTGCTGGGTGCTCTCTTCAATGTACTTACAATGAATCAAGACTAAAGGTTTCAAGCTTTGAAAATGAAAAGCACTATAAAAGTTCCATACAATAAGTGTTCTATACAACCTTTGTACTGTATTCAGAGTCTTTTGAAGATATACAATATAGCTTTGTGTGAGGTGAAAAAGTCATTGACTGAAAATTTTGATATCCATCCTAGCTCTGCTAGGAGAGTTTGCAGTGGGAAATCAGATTCATGAACACATTCTTTTGAGTCAGATCTTTTCAATGAACCAGTTATTTCATTTCACAGAATTGGTTTAAATGATTGGCTCAACATGAACAGGACTGATCCAATTTCCAATTTCAACTCTTTTGCTGGAGTTAAACGTAATGTAAGAGTGAAAAACAACTTAAATTATGGCCTGATCTTCACAGTTTCTTATGCTTTCTTGTGGCTTGGAATATAGTTCATAATTCGCATGGACCACTTTTATGATGCTGTTGCATCCTTTGTAAACCTTAAAAAAAGCTTCAGCCCTCATTCACTAATTCACAGATTTCATTTTTGAGTGAACCATAACTTGAAATGCAATTATGTTGATTTATAAAATCATAATATTGAAACATTGACCTCTAAGTGATATAGGGGGATAACCGATTAACTTGGGTTAAGGGAAATAACTCTTAGATTATACAATGTCATTTTCTTCTAATCTCATTTCAAAGGAGACCTCAGCTGGAGAAGATGTTTTTCTCTTTAGAGAAGCTTCACAGAGAAAAAAATGAAGCAAATAAATAAGAAGAAAATCGAATCCTTTCAGCCCTCACAGAAGTGCAAAGCAATGATTCAGCAAAATAAATTCTCTCTGGAGATAAACAAACATGATATTTCAGGGGCCAGAGAAGACTAGCTGGTCTCATAAAGTTCATTGGGTCCACTGACCATAAACGCAGCCAACTATTCAGTCTCGCAGTATCCACAGTAACAAGTATACCATCTCCAATAACAAATATGCCTCGATGCACAGAGGCCTATTAAATCTGGACCCTAAAATGGCTTGACTTAAATAGATGGCTGACTCCAGGGTTATTCATCCTCTGGTGTCCTGATACAAGACATACCGGTGATCCATATGAACAATATGCATGGAGAAGTGTAGGTGAATGAATAAATAAAATGAATGGTAGGTTATGCAGTAGAGACAGACAGTCCTGTTTCAAGAAAACTGGCGACCAAAAACACATTCTCAAAGATCTTTGCAGAAAACAATAAAACTATTAAAAGATAAACAAAAACAAATTGGCATCTTAATTTCTATCATCTTAAAATAATTAAATATCACTTTTTTTTCTTCTAAATAATGCAGTAACATTCATAAAAATTGTCGGTTGTAATTGGAATGTAAAGCAGCAGTAGCAGATTGTCTCCAGGCACTGAATTAGGCCCAGAACTTCTTTCTTGGATGATGGTTTTGTCTTTATTAGTCTAATTCATTTGGATTGTTTTCAAACATGGCTGACTCATTTTTTGACAAGGTGTAATTAATTACTATGCAAATGGTTTCAAGCAACACCCTCTTGTTTTGGCACAAATAAGCGGCGTCTCCGTCTAGGTTTTGGAATGTCATCAGAAAAACTAAAACACGAATACAAAAAAAAAAAAGCTCTGCACGAGTGTAGGCAATCATGTCGAGAACTTGATTTCACAATGACATTTCTCCAAGAGATAAAAGAGCAATAATAGGACACAAGGCTGCAACACCTGCTGGTCCAGGTGCGGAGCCATGTGTTTTGAAGACTTTATATCAAAAACTCTGCTTCGCTATGTTTTCTCTGGAAAACTGAATTTAAATATAATTCAGTATTTTTATTTATTTATTTTTTTTAAGGGAAAAAAATATGTCTCAAATGCACAAACACACAATGGCCAAAAAGAAAATATTTGGACACTTAAGATGCATTTAAAACATGCATTTAAAGTGAGTGAGTGAGTGAGTGAGTGAGTGAGTGAGTGAGTGAGTGAGTGAGTGAGTGAGTGAGTGAGTGAGTGAGTGAGTGAGTGAGTGAGTGAGTGAGTGAGTGAGCGAGCGAGCGAGCGAGCAGTGAGTGAGTGAGTGAGTGAGTGAGTGAGTGAGTGTGTGTGGAGGAGTGAGTGAGTGGAGTGAGTGGTGGAGTGAGTGAGTGAGTCAGTGAGTGAAAGTGAGTGTGAGGTGGAGTGAGTGAGTGAGTGAGTGAGTGAGTGAGTGAGTGAGTGAGTGAGTGAGTGAGTGAGTCAGTGAGTGAGTCAGTGAGTGAGTCAGTGAGTGAGTCAGTGAGTGAGTGAGTGAGTGAGTCAGTGAGTGAGTGAGTCAGTGAGTGAGTGAGTGAGTGAGTCAGTGAGTGAGTGAGTGAGTGAGTGAGTGAGTGAGTGAGTCAGTGAGTCAGTGGTGAGTGAGTCAGTGAGTGAGTGAGTGAGTCAGTGAGTGAGTGAGTCAGTGAGTGAGTGAGTGAGTGAGTGAGTGAGTGAGTGAGTGAGTGAGTGAGTGAGTGAGTGAGTGAGTGAGTGAGTGAGTCAGTGAGTCAGTGAGCGAGTGAGTGGAATGGAAATTGAAAGCATATTTCCCCAATGGAAAGCATAACTGCATCACTGTCTGAATAATTCCCTATCCCCTGTGCCATTCACCATGTAGAAAATAGTAAATGTGTTAACAAGTGACCGATTTTAGCTGCAGCTTCAGCATCTATTTATAATGTAGGAGGCGGGACGCTTTAGATTCTAGAGAGCATTTGATTGGACATAAAATCTGATGAGAAGCTGAAGTGCAGAAGAGAGAGACTGGACATTTTGAATGCTTATATCTTCTAAATGCAAATTTTGTCATTGTTTTGGAGCACACTAGCTTACAGATAACCAGGGCTTGATATTAAGGCCGCATGTCCACCAAAGTGGGTTTTGCCAGCTGAAAAGAGCGTTTTGGCAGTGCAGCGGTTTTTTTTTTTTTTTTTTTTTTTTTTTTTTTTTTTCAGTAGAGACACAGTATCTCATTTCACAAATAGTTGGTTTCTGTATTGTTTATATATAAAAATGCAGATACAGTGTAAAGTATTTGCTCTGACTCTTGTTTTAAATAATTTTGTTCCGTTATTATGCTTGTTGTTGTCATCTGTTGACGTTGTACAAGCAAGAGGTGGCGCTTGGTCTGTGTTGTATTTTTCCTGCCCCACCTCTACTGTGATTGGACGGCTGTGTAAAAAGTGACAGTGATAAGCGCAGCATTTTATCCAAAGTCGAACATTCCTCAACTCTCGGTGACCAGTAAAAAACACTGATTTCAGTGTTTTCAGCAGCAAAAATAGTTTCAAACAAAGATAACAGCAGAAGCATAGCGCATTTGATGTGACTCTGGCATAAAGTTGGCTTAATGTTGGACGTTCGATATTCGCAAATTTAGGGACCGACTCTTAAGTTACATACGACATGGCTATACACTCACCTAAATGATTATTAGGAACACCATACTAATACTGTGTTTGACCCCCTTTCGCCTTCAGAACTGCCTTAATTCTACGTGGCATTGATTCAACAAGGTGCTGAAAGCATTCCTTAGAAATGTTGGCCCATATTGATAGGATAGCATCTTGCAGTTGATGGAGATTTGTGGGATGCACATCCAGGGCACGAAGCTCCCGTTCCACCACATCCCAAAGATGCTCTGTTGGGTTGAGATCTGGTGACTGTGGGGGCCATTTTAGTACAGTGAACTCATTGTCATGTTCAAGAAACCAATTTGAAATGATTTGAGCTTTGTGACATGGTGCATTATCCTGCTGGAAGTAGCCATCAGAGAAAGGGTACATGGTGGTCATAAAGGGATGGACCACATCCCAAAAGATGCTCTATTGGGTTGATCAAACAATGCTCAGGTAGGCCGTGGCATTTAAACGATGCCCAATTGGCACTAAGGGGCCTAAAGTGTGCCAAGAAAACATCCCCCACACCATTACACCACCACCACCAGCCTGCACAGTGGTAACAAGGCATGATGGATCCATGTTCTCATTCTCTTTACGCCAAATTCTGACTCTACCATCTGAATGTCTCAACAGAAATCGAGACTCATCAGACCAGGCAACATTTTTCCAGTCATCAACTGTCCAATTTTGGTGAGCTTGTGCAAATTGTAGCCTCTTTTTCCTATTTGTAGTGGAGATGAGTGGTGCCCGGTGGGGTCTTCTGCTGTTGTAGCCCATCCGCCTCAAGGTTGTGCGTGTTGTGGCTTCACAAATACTTTGCTGCATACCTCGGTTGTAACGAGTGGTTATTTCAGTCAAAGTTGCTCTTCTATCAGCTTGAATCAGTCGGCCCATTCTCCTCTGACCTCTAGCATCAACAAGGCATTTTCGCCCACAGGACTGCCGCATACTGGATGTTTTTCCCTTTTCACACCATTCTTTGTAAACCCTAGAAATGGTTGTGCGTGAAAATCCCAGTAACTGAGCAGATTGTGAAATACTCAGACCGGTCTGTCTGGCACCAACAACCATGCCACGCTCAAAATTACTTAAATCACCTTTCTTTCCCATTCTGACATTCAGTTTGGAGTTCAGGAGATTGTCTTGACCAGGACCACACCCCTAAATGCATTAAAGCAACTGCCATGTGATTGGTAGATTAGATAATTGCATTAATGAGAAATTGAACAGGTGTTCCTAATAATCCTTTAAGTGAGTGTACATGTTTCTAACTTCAATAGCATTTAAAGAGAATGACTTACAGTCATAAAACCAAAGGAAAGTGTTCATCTAGGTCTCAAGTATGATGGACAGCTTTTAGATTTTTGATATTTAATCAAATAAACTGTCACATGAATTATGGATATGTATTTCATTTGGCTACTTTATTGGCTCATACACAAAAATATGCTGGATTTAAATATGTCATAGTTGATGAGAATATTGCTTGAGAATAAATTATATTTCCACTAAAAAATCTTATTTTTTTTTCAGACAAGCAACTGTTAGTGTTTCTCTGTCTAGATTAAGGAGCTTTACACATAACTGTAAAATATGCCTATTTGATGACGTCATGCTATACATTTCATGTAGACTTGATTTGGGTTTGTACAGTGGTCATTTACATATAGCCAACAACAAATTTCCCAACAACAACATTTTGGTCAGTGAAAATGCGAAAATGTGGCTAGCAACTTTGGAAAACCACCCTATAATGGTAAAAATCTGCCAACTCCTTTTTTATATATTCCTCATAAATCATAAACAGTTTCTCAAAGTCATTCACATTTTCTATACATTGTGAATTCACAATGTAACAGGCCCCACCCCCGACTATGACAGAATCTGCCATGATAAATTAGATCCACCATGAACAGCTAGTGGACACCTTAGACATCCTGCAAAAAGGGACATAATAGGTCGCCTTTAAAACATCAGTAAATCTGTTAAAAAAAAAATATATATATATATTATAGATTAATTTGAGTGAATTTGGTTCTGAGAAAAGCTTTAGTATCATTTGTTTGCCACTTAAATTTGTTAACAGTGAATTGTATTCATATTTTTAAGTGACATACAGTAAGTGTTAGAATATTTCTTGAGGCCACTGCATATGAGCAAACATATACACACTCCAGACTGACACTCAATTGGGCAATTCATACAATTCATTATTTTGAGGCTTGATCTTTGCAAAAAAAATAAATAAATAAATAAATAAATAAATAAAATACAATAATAATAAAATAAAAATCAATAGCAGCCACTAAGATTGTGAGGGATTTCACAACCATCCTCACCTATTTATAGTGTCTGATGCTCTGTGAACCATGAAATTAATAAATAGCACGCTTGGTAATTGCCTGGAAACCAAGTGCGGAGGAAAAGACTGCTATGAAATCAGTGGCATCAGATGCGGTTCCTAATAAGTTGTCACATCATTGTCAATGACCTTCATGCAATTAAACAGAAGGAAGGTTCTTGATTTGTGGACGGCCTGAAATAATGACAGAGGAAGAAGAATGCAGTGACATGAACGTGGCTTCAGCAGAAATGATCTCATAGTCGGCACTCTCAAAGATCATACGGTACATTTAAACGGGGCCTAGAGAGAGAGCATCAAAATTAAATAGCTGCTCTCAAAGAAGCTGAGGGCAGAGCGGTTAGCCCGAGAAAAATATCAGCCTCAAATAAGTCGACATCATCAGTCCTCCCGAGGCAGCAGTGAAAGAAGGACGTGGCCCTATTGAAACCAACGATGTGGCGATACTCTTTGCCTCTGGGTAAAAATAGCACTCTGTTAAGATGAATTCAATCGCCAAAAGCTTATTGTTCACATTTATAAACTGGAGAATACAAAAGTCTGTCGGTGAATGACAGTGAATGTGTTGTTATCCTAATGATTGCTTGGAGAAAGGGCAGATGGGGACTGCAAGTAGACTTAACACAGCAAAGGAAAAAGGAACAGACTTTTCCGTGTGAATGATCCAAGAGAATGTGCGAAGAGCGGGTGAGTCTAATAACCAGAGTGCCAGAGGTCCTGCCATGAGTGATGAGCAGCTCATTGGATGCCTACGGAGGTCAATGGGGTCACTGTGTTCATATCAGGAGGAACCTGATGTGTTCCTTGACTGTACCTGCAACCATAACAAAAGGACTGATTCCAAGCCGGTCTAAAAAAATTAAAGCACAAGACAAAATGTCATGGATAAAGGAACAGTAACAGTAAACACTCACAAGACAATCCCCATGATGCTTCATTGCAGTTTTTCACTGAAAGGTGTCGTTTTAGTCTGAAGTGTTTGCAGCTACAATGCCCTTTTTAGCTCTGAGCTCTTCACACACTTGACTCTGTTAAGTAAGAATCCCTATGGAAATCTGCCTACATGCTCTGTGTAATAATTGCGTGCTAGATACCGTGCTCCAAAATCCTTTTTAACTTGTCAGGGCAAATGGAAAAACAGTCAATTCATTTTGCTGGTATTTAAAAGGTTGTTATTCACTCATTTCTGTCTCATAGTTATTGCATTGTGTGGCAAAGCTGGATGGGATCAAACAGCATTTTGAATTGCCATGTTGTTTCCACATTACAGAGGACATTCGCACAAGCTCTTCAAAGCATGAAGTCTTATTAAAAATCACTCTCTCCATCACAACTCTGCAGGAGTTCAAGTTAAAAATAAATAAATAAATAAATAAATAAATAAAGCAATCACTTTTTATACGACCCACTGCTGAAATGCAAAACAAAGCCCTGAATTTTCAGGTGTACTTCCTAGAATGCTGTATGGATAAGTGAAAAAACCTGATATATATATAAAAGATTTCATGAAAAATAAAGTGCAGATACACAGACTTAACATCTGATAAGGTGCAAAAGTATACTTTTCTCTTAGAGCAAGGCCCTGTACTGTAAATCTTCAACAAACATATCCAGTACTTTCTGATTAAGATGCTTGTTTGCATATTGAGCAGCTGTTAAGTACTGAGAGAGCTGGTGAGAGTTTCGTATTATTGATTTAATACTGCCTCACCTGTTCAAATGGGGAAGTGCAGACTGTCCTCTACACCTGAAGCAGTTCAGACTGAATTCACAGCTCTATCAGTTGATAATGTCAATTAATAGAATCTACCCAACAAAATGCATTAAAAGGGTGCCTATTAAGACAAATACATTTTTTGTTTTTGTTTTTAACAGCATAAGAAAATCTTTCTAAATTGGACATATTCTCCTTTCTGGTTTTCTCATTCATCTTTTGATGAATAAGGAGTAGTCAGCAGAATTATGCCAGTCAGCCATGCTAGTTCTCACTATCCTCACTTTCTGCTTTCAACCTATGTCAGGATTCGTAAATGTTTTTTTGTTTGTTTTTTTTTGTTTTTCTTTTTCAGTTTTTGTTTTTCCATACATTCATGCATACACACACATACATAAATGTCAGGATCTTCATGACCTTTACTGACAACACAGAATAAATAAACTGAAAAAAACATAGTGAATTAAATTAAATTGCTGAGGTGGTCCACAATGTATGTATATATATATATATATATATATATATATATATATATATATATATATATATATATATATATATATATATATATATATATATATATATATATATATTATTATTTTTTTTTTTTTTGAAAATGTAAAAATGCAGAAAGTTTTCTGTGATGGGTAGGTTTAGGGGTAGGGTTTGGGATAGAATATAAAAATCATGTCTGTGTGTGTGTGTGTGTGTGTGTGTCAGTAATGGCTTATATTTTCAAGGTCATAAAATCATTTCATATCGTCAATCGAAATTAAAAAATAATAAAATATCACAATAGTTCATGAACTACTGAAGCTCCTCAAGCTGACAAAGTCTGCTGACATTTCTTCAATATTCCAGTCCAAACAAACTCATATATGCCAAAAAAGACAGGTCAATAATAATAATGTACCTATAGTGAACGATAGCCCCTGCACTCTCGCCCCAAAGAGTCTCCCAGTATAAGGAATGACTTTTTCTTTTGGTGATATAGCATTATGGGAGTATTTGACAGGGCCTCTCTGCCAATGGCGGTGCTGGGCCAGTGTGCAATATCTCACATGAAAATGAAAAACATGGCTCTGTTACTACAGATAATCTGAAATTTATGAAAAATTACAAGTTCATACTCTTTAGACTTATCCTTAATATGAGGTGAGACATGCTATTATTGTTTAACTATACATTTAACATAGGTATTACAATACTAATATGCAAATCTATTACCAGAAAGCAAAAATATATTATGCAATATCTTATACAAAAAGCAATTATGTATATTTATTTAAAGCTCAGAAAATAAATAAATTATGTAAAATATATACATATATCATATTTCAATATACACTACCATTCAAAAGTTTGAGGTCAGGTTTTTTTTCATATTTCTAATATATGCTGTTCTTTAGAACATTCTATTCAAAGGATCCTGAAAAATGATCACAGTTTCCACACAAAATATATAGCGGCACTAGTATTCAATATTTGATAAGAAACGTTTCATAATGTTTATAATATTTCAAAATATTACTGTTATTATTGTATTTTTGATCAAATAAATGCAGCTATGGTGAACATAAGAGGCTTTTCAAAAATAAATACTGTCTTAATTAATACTGTCTTACAAGTTGATTGTCTGTGAAACAAGTCCTGTACATGAGTAACTTCCCTTAGGCAGGCAAAGTCTAGAGCAAAAATATAACTGTGAACTCCAACTTGAAATGTCGCTGTGTCCATTTGTCGGACAAATCTTGAAATAATGCTTGGTTATTATTTGGAACAAATGCATTTCCCTTGGTGGACAAACCACAGCAGACTTCAAGTCAACAAAGTATAAAAGATTTCCGAAAAGCAACAAGGAACATGTCGCAACAATTTCTGCCACCCTTCTTGGAAAACAGCTCCACACATTTTTAGAAGGGAAATAATGTGAGGGTGGGGAAAAGCAGATGGCAGTCACATCAAAAAGAATAAAAGTACCGGTGTTGAAATCCTGCCATGGCGTGTTTGGCTCTTGCTCGTTCTGGCAGGCCACTCTTCATCTTCCTGGGTGTAAAGTCCTGGATTAGACTGGCGTGGTGGACAGTTCCATGTTAATTCTCCTGGCTTTGGAATTAGACGCCCCCTCCTCTACCATCCAAACAATAAACAAGACATTGCCTGCTGTTTGGAATAATCGCTTTTGGGCAAATATCAGGAGTCCTAGCAAACACATCTACCCAATGTAAATGCTGTTCATCAAGAATTTGCTTCACGGGGTGTTTTTCAGGACTTCAAACGGTGGGAGACATCCCTCAGGAGCAGCAATGGTTATACAGGAGATTAGATTGCTATCGGTCTGGATGAGAGCCGCACACGGAGGTTTCCAGAGTTCCAGATGAAGGTGACAACATAGAAACAAATCTGTGTTACTGCAAGAGATCAGATTACCCTTTGCTGATCTTGTTTTCTGGATGAAATCACAAGATCCCCATGTGTCAGAACATGAAGAACTGAAGAGGTAAATACTGAGTTAAGGCTAAAAAACATGGCACAAATGCGCCTTATCTTTACACATGGAAACACAATATGAATGTTCTTCCCAAGGACTATACTGTATGTTTTTAAAGACTAATTACTAAAATGATAGCTAATGGACTTGAAATTTGAATGCTCCAGCACCAAATCCATGTCCATCAAAATAAGACCTACAACACATTCAACCTAATGTCTGGGTTAATGACATGATGCTCATTTTGGTTTTATATTATACTCAAAAAATACATTAAAATGCAATTCATTCATACAAAGATTAAAGATCATTGCAAGATCAGTTCAGGTCGTAAAAAAAAAAAACACCCAGTGCAGATACGTTGGATGGGTTTGTAATAGGTTTATAATAAGCGAGACACTCACATTCGCTCTGTACAGAGTGTTAGCTACTCAGTTGCTTACTCTCATAACACAGCAACACAGCTAAAAGCATTCTTAATATGTTGGACCTTTTATTGAAAGCCCTGTTGAGTCATGCCTTCACAAACTGTGTTTGTGATGATAAAATAGAGGGAGGTTGTCTGGCTATCACCAGACCAAGCTCAATCTTTTAAGACTGAACATTGGTCTGGGGAGCCTGCTCTGTATTTTCTACTGCAAGAGGTGTGATCAACGGGCATAATTCGTAATCTGTACGAAATTGGATAGTCAGACCAACGATCCATCGCTTCTCTATCCGTCATTGTGTTAAACCCACCAATAGTGCAGCAGGTGGATAAGCTGGTTAGTGATTGGACCCCGGAAATGTGTAACAGATGCAGGATAGAAATATATAGGGGAGACCGGGGATGGTTGTAACACTTTTTTCTTCAGCACCTAAAACTACCTTTTTTTTTTAGCTACACATCTGAAACTTTTAGGCAAAGTACCCACATTTGCCTACTACAAATGGCAACAATTTACATTTCTCCAACTATATCACAGACTTTGTGAGATGATGACAAATACAAATTGGTCCTTTGTTACAACCTACCCCACTACTGGGGTCAGTCAGTCAGTCAGTCAGTGAGTGAGTGAGTGAGTGAGTGAGTGAGTGAGTGAGTGAGTGAGTGAGTGAGTGAGTGAGTGAGTGAGTGAGTGAGTGAGTGAGTGAGTGAGTGAGTGAGTGAGTGAGTGAGTGAGTGAGTGAGTGAGTGAGTGAGTGAGTGAGTGAGTGAGTGAGTGAGAGCAAATTAACATAAACATAGGCATTCTGTATAATTATTAAAATCACAAAAAATTCTTAGTTATATGTAAGTGTATGGTTGTTTCAAAACACGTGTTGCAATCTACCCCACCACTGTCACTCATTGTTTAGCTAGCTGTATTAGCATGGTGCTTTGAAATTAGCAGGAGGTTGATACACCATTCTTTACTAGAGAAACTACACTTTGACCTGATATAACTCATACAACATTATCTACAACAGTAGAAGTACTAAAAAAAACATTATCGTGTTTTAATTTTTTGTTTTATTTTACCTCAGAATTAGATTTTCTGCTGTAGCTTCAGGAGATATAGCAACACAGACTGGACAACCTCCATGTTTTTGTAATTCTGCTAGGTGTCATTTGTTTTACAAAAAACTGCATACTTCACCTTTAAACAGTATAGCACATCAACTTAGGACCACAGGGACTACAAATAAGAAACAATGCCTTGTGTCAATTTAAACTTATTTAAAGTTTTTTTATTTTATTTTATTAAGTGATGTAATATTTTTAATTAAGTAATATAATAAAGATTTGTAAAAAAATTAAAAAAATAAAAAAATAAAAAATAATGCAAATTGCTGCTACGCATAGACTACCATCTCAGATAGTTACAGTAGGTCTGTTTTTAACAGTTTATATGTTTTCTTAAAAAATGTATTCCCAATGGGGAAAATGAAATACTATGAAAAGTTTCAGTTATGTATTTTTTTTTCATTTGATTTAGTCTAGTTAGTTTTGTATCAAATACAATGTGATTTTCGTAATTGAGATCAACTGCACATTTTTCTTCGGAATCCCCATGAAATTCCCCATTTGCCAGCAAACCAATGCAAACGTGGGACAATGATGACGATAAATAACAACAGAGAGTAGACGCCAAAGCTGTTGTTGATCTGCTTACCCCAAACCCTCCATAACTGGCAGATTTGAATAAAATTACAATTGGTTGGCAAATAAATAAATGACGGACAGTTACATAAGCGCGGTCACTTCCAGCTTTCGGATCATGCCGCCATCTTCCTCACACCCGAATACAAACAAAGGCTCGTTCAGGAACCCCCGGTGAGGCGGGAAGTTAAGCGCTGGTCGCCCCATTCAGAGACCGCGCTACAGGCAGCTCTGGATGATGTGGATTGGGACATGTTCCGGGCGAGTTCAGCTGACGTCAGTGAGTTCACAGATGTGGCGCTTTGCTTCATCAACACGCTTACAGAGCAAGCCACGCAAACAATAACAATAATGTCCTTCTCAAATCAGAAACCGTGGGTGGACAATTCAATCCGCGCTGCAGTGAACACATGCACTGCCGCTTACAACGCCGGTCTCCTATCAGGGAACATGACTGAATACAGATCGTCTTCATTCAGACACAGGTGAAAAAAAGCCAGGCAAAGACTGTACCACCTGCGCCAGCTGAGGAAATTCAGGGTTTCACCAGCTATCCTGAAAACTTTCTATTTAGGGGCGATAGAAAGTGTATTAACTCAGTGCATCACAGCGTGGTATGGGAACAGCACCAGTCATGACTGCAAAGCCCTGCAAAGAGTCGTGCGCTTATCCGAGCGTATCTCAGGGTCAGCTCTCCGTCTCTGCAGGGCGTCACACCAAACGCTGCAAAGGTAGAGCTACTAAGATCATCAAGGACTCTAATCACCCTGCAAACCCTCATTTCACGCTGCTGCCATCTGGTAAGCGCTTCCGAAGCCTGATGGCCAAAACTGAGAGACTCAGGAGGAGCTTCTTCCCCCAGGCCATCAGACTCCTGAACTCAGTCACTTAACATCACGTGACCATCGACATACCGACATACTGACATTGCACTGCACTTTCTGCTCTTGTTGTTACTGTGTAACAACCTGTTATAAACCTGTTTGCACATTATACTCTTTGTACGTTTGTTAACCACATATTTATAAGTCTACAGTTTACTCACTGCACAGTTTACTCCACTTATTTTATTCCACTTCTTTATTTTTATTTTTTACTTTTTTTTCTAGTTGACTTGATTATTTATAATTTACAGATATACAGATATATATATATATATATATATATATATATATATATATATATATATATATATATATATATATATATATATATATATATATATATATATATATATATATATATATAGTACTTTTTATCCTATTTCTATTATAATTTCCTCCTTGTGTTTTTAACTGTGAATTTGCACTGTCCATGGAGCGGACCTGTTTACATTTCACTGCCGGTTGTATATTCTGTATATAACTGTGTATGTGACAAATAAAACTCTTGAATCTTGAATAAGCAAAATGTTATCATGTCATTTTTATGGTGCACCTCAAACAAGGGAATTTATAATCATTCATAGTGTTAATAAGCGAGTCCACGCTTGGGTATGCAGAGCTTTCACAGCTTATATGGACCGCATGCCCCTATTGTTTTTACTGTATTTGACCTCATGAACGTCATTACTTCTTTCTACTGGATTGTTGCAGAATGTGACATTACATTTTTGAGTCATTATAGAAACTTGAAAAGTTTTTCAAACTGATACGAAACTAACATGCATACAAAGATTACATGTCTAAGTGCTTAGCAAATGATTTAAACTAGGTTTGTAACAATAATTTGCTTTATTGTAGATACTTTTATACGCCATTGACCCATCTGTCCTTTCTTGTGCTTCTTTGATCCATCTCTATCAGAGCAAGGCCTGACTTGCAAATGTCTCTCCGCTTCACACGTTAATGAATGTTTTCAACATAAAAATGTGCTGCTGGACACAGTGTTGAGAAGTAAAATGTAATTAAAATAGAGTATATTGATTACCCCACAGCACGGACTATAAATAACAGAGACCATAAATAAGCAACGAGGACAGGTGAGTTGGCTGATTTATGTCTGTACTCCCATGAACAGCAGAATAAATCATTCACAGCTATGTTCTTATTGAGTTATGAACCATCTCCGCACGCAAAATAATTGCCGCCTCTATGTCATCCTCTTGTCTTGTGTATTTCCAAAGAATGGCTGAGTTGGTCGGCATGCACAGAGATGCATTTTGAATACATCTAGTTTATCGCTGTTATTTTCCAGCCCTGTATTTCATAGATCTGAAATCATTAAATGGCATAAAATATTTGTCAAGGACCGTGACCTCCATGCTGTTATCCATCACAATGTTTTAGTTTCCACAAGCCTTCATTTTAGCGGTAGCATAGAGATGAAGCCTCTGGGTAACAGTAAAGTGTAGTTTCTAGATAGTTTTCAGTGGTATGCACATTAGAAAACACTTGTTTGCTATAATTAGCTGAAATTGAGAGGCAGTTGATTAAGTAGGAAGATGAGTGTGTGATGTTTAGAAAAAAAAATATTTCAAAGCAAACACTTCAAAGCTGAAAAGTAGAACTGGAGCAGAAGTATGTATGAGAGCTGCATCAAAGAGGATTCCAGTGTGCTGTACGTGTGTGAAGGGTAACTATGCATTAATATAATCAATAGTTCTTGCTAGACGTGTACACAGACATGTCAACTGTTTTCAAACCGAAATCTCAGCATGCAAAAAGATATATAACAAAGCGAACTTAAGTCAGAAATAGTGATTTGTTGGTGAATTGTGATTTGGAAAAAATGGATAATGCGATAAGGAATGTAGCAGTTAAAACAAGATACTAACATGTTAAAAACAAAGCATGTTCAACTCTTAAAAACTTTAGATGTCAAATTCATAGTCAACAGCAAAAGTTTACATCCTCTCCAACTGAAATGGGGAAAAAAAAAAGTTTAAATGTAAATTAGTTTTCCTCAACGAGATAGCTATTGTAATGGTTTTACAAATGTTTCTGTGATAAAAATGGTCAACATTTGTTGAGCTTTTTTTGTGAAATGAACTGTGCACTGAGAAACTATTAATGCTTTTGTTCAGTTATTCACAAAATGTGCAAAAAAAGGTGCACTTTCCTCTAAATGACAAAATAAACATACAACAAAAATTACAGCAGTGAGAAAACAGTAGTTAAAAGCATCTGATCATAGCGACCTGGATATGTTTGCATCAGCCCTGCAATTCAGCACTCCAGTAAAGTCACATCACGTTTATTTACAATACATATTATTTTATGCCATACATTTGTCACGGACTCAGCCACGCCCTGGTCCTACGATGGAGTGAGGACTGCAGGCAAAACTGCTTACTCCCCGTTAAGAGAAATCTATCTCACACTTCTATTCCCCTGGCCTCCGCATCCCTGGATGAACCTACGTCCGCTCCCAGTCCGGCCATTCCCGTTGAGTATTGGGCGTTCCAGGACGTGTTCTGTAAACAACGGGCCACTGAACTTCCCCCTCATCGGCCATGGGACTGCGCGATAGACCTGCTGCCTGGGGCATCACTTCCCAAAGGACGTATCTATCCCCTGTCCATCCCGGAGCAACAGGCCATGGAGGAGTACATCAGGGAGGCCCTCAACCAAGGATTCATTCAGCCTTCCAACTCCCCTGCCGCTTCTAGCTTTTTCTTTGTGGGCAAGAAGGACGGGGGCTTGAGACCGTGTATCGATTACCGGAAGTTCAACGATCAGACGGTCAAGATCCGATACCCGCTTCCCCTGGTTCCCGCCGCTCTGGAACAGCTGCGGGGAGCTCGCTGCTTCACCAAGTTGGACCTGCGCAGCGCCTATAACCTTATCCGGATCAGAGAGGGCGACGAGTGGAAGACTGCTTTCATCACCCCTGCAGGACACTATGAGTATAGGGTTATGCCATTTGGATTGTGCAATGCCCCCGCAATCTTCCAAGGATTTATGAACGAGATTCTCCGAGATTTCCTCAACAGATTTGTAATCGTCTACATCGACGATATCCTAGTTTACTCCCATAACCTGACCGACCACCATCATCACGTTGCGCAGGTCCTCCAACGACTCCGAGAACACCAGCTGTACTTGAAGCTGGAAAAATGCGAGTTCCACCGCAGCTCCACCCAATTCCTGGGCTACATCGTGGACCAGAGCGGCATCCAGATGGACCAGGGGAAGGTCCGAGCAGTGCGGAGTTGGCCCCAACCTACCACAGTCAAGGAGCTGCAGCGCTTCCTGGGGTTCGCTAATTTCTATCGCCGGTTCATTCATCAATTCAGCACCATTGCAGCACCCCTCTCCGCACTGCTCCGAGGTAATCCCAAGTCCCTGTCCTGGACCCCTGAAGCCCAACAGGCATTCCGGCAACTCAAGAAAGCCTTCTGTGCGGCTCCTACCCTTGTTCATCCAGATCCTGAGATCCCATTCGTCGTGGAAGTGGACACTTCGAATGTGGGGGTAGGAGCCGTACTGTCCCAGCAGCAGGGTGAGCCTCCACGACTCCATCCATGTGCCTTCTTTTCCAAGAAGCTGTCCCCGGCGGAACGCAACTACGACATCGGGAATCGTGAGTTGCTTGCCATCAAACTGGCGTTGGAGGAGTGGCGGCATTGGCTGGAGGGAGCCAAACACCCGTTCCAGGTGATCACCGACCACCGAAACCTGGAGTACCTGCGAGAGGCCAGGAGGCTCAACCCACGACAGGCCAGATGGGCCTTGTTTTTCACCCGCTTCGACTTCTCTGTCACCTACCGTCCCGGAGAGAAGAATTTCAAGGCAGACGCCCTCTCACGCCAGTTTCTACCCGACCACTCCACTGCACCTCCTGAACCCATCCTCCCTCCGGCCGTTATCATCAGCCCCATCCAGTGGGCCCTAGACCAACGTATCGCCGATGCAACTCACGATGACCCAGTTCCGCCGGGGTGTCCTGAGGGACGGACCTATGTTCCTGCGACTCTCCGACCGTCCCTCATGGACCAGGCACATTCCTCTCCGGGCTCTGGACACCCAGGCAGCCAGCGTACCCTCTCGCTCATTCAAGGTCGCTACTGGTGGCCCAGTATGGCTCAGGACGTCTCCCGCTTCATTCGAGGATGCTCAGTCTGCGCCACCACCAACACTCCCCGTCACCTCCCAGAAGGCAAGCTGGTCCCCTTACCCATTCCACGCCGTCCCTGGTCCCACCTTGGTATCGACTTCCTCACCGATCTCCCTCCCTCCGATGGTCACACCTGCATCCTGGTAGTAGTCGGCCGGTTCTCCAAGGGTTGCAAACTCATTCCCCTGTCAGGACTCCCCACGGCGCTGGAGACGGCGGAGGCCTTATTCCACCACGTCTTCCGACACTTTGGCCTCCCCGAAGACATAGTCTCTGACAGGGGCCCACAGTTCATCTCACGGGTATGGAAATCCTTCTTTTCACTCCTGGGCGTCACAGTCAGTCTCACCTCCGGATATCACCCCCAATCCAACGGCCAGACTGAGCGTAAGATACAGGAGATCGGGAGGTACCTCCGAGCCTACTGCGGCCGCCACCAGGACAGCTGGAACCGCTTCCTTCCGTGGGCTGAGTATGCTCGAAACTCACTTCGTCAAGAATCCACTCAGCTCACCCCGTTTCAATGTATCCTAGGTTTCCAACCCCCACTGTTCCCCTGGTCTGGAGAGCCCACGGATGTTCCAGCTGTCCACCACTGGTTTCAGGAGAGCGAGAGGGTGTGGGACTCAGCACATGTCCACCTGCAACGGGCAGTCCGTAGGCAGAAGAATCAGGCCGACCGTCGTCGCGGACCCACTCCTAGATACCACCCCGGCCAGATGGTGTGGCTTTCGACCCGCGACATTCGCCTACGGCTGCCCAGTCGCAAGCTGAGTCCCCGCTATATCGGCCCCTTCAAGATTCTGAGGCAGATCAACGAGGTCACCTACAGGTTACAGTTACCCCCGCAATATCGTATTTCGCCTTCCTTTCACGTGTCCCTCCTCAAACCCTACACTGACCCTGTTCTCCCTTCTTCCACAGAGTCTGGTGCAGATGCAGTGCCTCCCCCTCCGGTGGACCCGGCGGACCAACACATCTACCGGGTTACCACCATTCTCGACTCCCGACGGCGAGGCAACGTCCTGCAATATCTCGTGGATTGGGAGGGATTCGGCCCCGAGGAACGCTCGTGGGTGGTGCAGGACGATATTCTGGACCCCTCGCTCCTTGCCGAGTTCCACGCCGCACACCCAGACCGTCCCGCACCTCGGGGCCGAGGCCGGCCTCGCCGTCGTCCGCCGCGGTCCTCTGGAGCTGCCCGTGAGGAGGGGGGTACTGTCACGGACTCAGCCACGCCCTCTGCTCCAGACTCCCACGTTCCGCCCACTCGTTCCCAATCACCTGAGTACTGAGCACCCGCACCGGTTTCCCATCACTGAAGCCTTTATCACCAGCCCTCTCCCCTCACTCAGTGTCTGGTCTCAGCTCACGCTATTCAGACTATCCCGCTACTCTGCGCCTCCTGCAAGCCTTCGCTAGCTCTACTTCCGGGTTCCCCGAGATTCCACGCTCCCAAGTCCCTTCGTGTCGTCTTCCGTGTTCACCACTCCAGCTAAGCCTCGCACCTCCCCTGTGTTTACACCTGGTCACTGTTTCGCTGCCTGACTCCAATAAACTTGTCACCGCGCACTAACCTCTGTGTCCTCCAGTCTGTCATGACAACATTGTTTAAGATCCCACAGCTTTACAGTATTAAACATGAAAAAAACAGTTAGATTAGAATTACAACTATAGTTTCTACTATAACGCTGCTCTCCAGTGTGTTCATCTTTTTACTCGTGGACATCTGACCTTGACGGACTGAACAGAAAAAATGAACCGGAGATGAGTTCCATGTCAAAGAAGGTGGAGCCACTGAACAGTCTTTGAAGAGTCTATAGTTTTATCATATTTATAAAAGTTTTTATACCATCTAGTGGTTTAGAGGAAAATAAAATCAAAGGCACCTTTTCCCCCATGGCGCCTTTAGCCCCGTTGTACCCCATTTACTTGAGTTTTACAGTTGTTTGTGATATACTGGATAAGGTTTGAAACATTTTTAATTGGCTTTTCACTGGAGGATTCTGGGGAGTGGACCTCCTCCGCATGCTTGAGATAAACCCATATACTGCCAGCATACATAAAAGGAGGCTTGTACACTAACATGCATCCTCACACAAACATAAACCTTTAAGGAAAACCTGTCAGCACACTATAGATTCAAACTTCTACCAAAACTGCGTTAATCCAATCAACAGTTAGCATGTGAGGTTGCTGTTGCCAAGTTACCGTACTACGCTGTCATGTCAATAATTAGCCATGCATGGAGGTGACTGTTGTTATAATGATACATACAGGACTCTAAACGAGCAACTCTGCCAATTAAAAACTGCCATTCACTCTCAGCATGTCCTAATTAGGAGGCACAAACCCAAGTTCAACAAATATATGGGGTGTTAAAGCAGACGTGAAGGATTTAGTATATCATAGAAAAGGCATTTTGATGTACACTATATTGCCAAAAGTATTGGGACACCCCTCCAAATCATTGAATTCATGTGTTCCAATTACTTCCATGGCCACAGGTGTATAAAATCAAGCACCTAGGCATGCAGCCACATAATATCACAGAGTGGGGTCAGCGCATGCAGAGGTGCACAGTTTGCAGAAGTCGCCATCCTATTGCAGAGTCAATAGCTAAAGACTTCCAAACTTTGTGTGGCCTTCAGATTAGCTCAAGAACAGTGCATAGAGAGCTTCATGGAATGGGTTTCCATGGCCGAGCAGCTGCATCCAAGTCTTACATCACCAAAGCCTCAGATGCAGTGGTGTAAAACACACTGCAACTGGACTTTAGAGCAGTGGAGACGTGTTCTCTGGAGTGACTAATCACGCTTCTCTGTCTGGCAATCCGATGGATGAGTCTGGGTTTGACGATTGCCAGGAGAATGGTACTTGCCTGACTGCATTGTGCCAAGTGTAAAGTTTGGTGGAGAGGGGATTATGGTGTGGGGTTGTTTTTCAGGGGTTGGGCTTGGCCCCTTAGTTCCAGTGGAAGGAATTCTTAATGCTTCAGCATGTGGGAACAGTTTGGGGATGGTCCCTTTCTGTTCCAACATGACTGTGCAACAGTGTACAAAGCAAAGTCCATAAAGACATGGATGAGCACGTTTGGTGTGGAGTAACTTCCACACCATGTAAAAAAAAAAAAAAACCTAATTGCATGCATCCTCTACAACTGAACCAGGGAAAAATAAATTGATATTTTGTTTTAATAAAAGACAGTTAATGGTTTTACAAATGTTTCTGTGACAAAAATAGTCAACGTACGTGTGTGTGTGTGTGTGTGTGTGTGTGTGTGTGTGTGTGTGTGTGTGTGTGTGTGTGTGTGTGTGTGTGTGTGTGTGTGTGTGTGTGTGCATGCATGCATTTGTGTTCGTGTGTGTGAGAAATGAACTGTGCACTATGAAACTATCAAAGCTTTAATTGAATTAAAAAAAAAACTGTCATACTGGTTTGATAGCTTGACAGATATTTCGTGAATAATTTAACAAAAGCCAATAATGTTCAGAGTGTCATAGTTGCTGCCCCCTTGCTGGGTCGATATTACGTCATCACAGGAACATCTGAAGCGAACATTAGCATACTGTACATCTTTGACTGTTAGTGGAAACATCTTTGACTGTTAGTGACTGTTAGTGGTAACCATGTACAGAATCGTTCCTGTCAGTTTTCATCACTGGAGAGACTTAACTTTAATTTATGAGGGACCTTAACTTAAGTATGTCAGAAAATGCTACAAAAATAAATATATGGTGAGTTAAAGCTGAGTATTTAGTACATCAGAGAAAATGTATGTGGATCTATAACAGGAAGATGAACTACATGCTCTTGAATAAAATATGCTTTGTAACATCCCATTACCATCTTGGGATATACAACACCTTTGGCATTGACTTTTAAGCATCCTTTTTTTTTTTTTTTTTTTTTGAGAAGCTGTCAAGTTTCAGAAAAGAAGGGGTTTTAAAGCTTTTGTGGATCGTCCCAACCTTGTCATTATGTGAAACAATGTCTTTTAAAAAGGTCCATGAGCCTATTATCTTACCGGATGAAAGCCACTGCGGTGGCCAACTTTGCCGACCTGACCACTTTGCAAGCAGCTTTTTGATGGTTGTTTTTTTATTTTTTTATGATTTTCTTTCCCCACTCAAATTCCCGTGACCATCATAATATCCTGCCCTCGGATATCCAGAATGTCTCTACATCCGCGTTTAACCGCATGTGCCTATGAAAGAGATAGCACAACAGTCAAAGCGTGTCTGGAACATCACTCGGGGAAAACAGATCTCCAAGGCCGTTTCATCACGTCAATTAGGAACTCTATCCTAAAAAAAAATGCATTACGGGATCTGAGGTTTGACGGATATGTGGCAGTGGTAGTTCATCTGTGACGTACTGATGCCATGGTGTTTGGTAGGCAACAACCGTCAAAGAGATCATTTTCAAACATCTTGTGTTACTGAGCTTGACTTAGTAATGGCATTGATGGGTGTCCAGTTTAAAAACAGCACATAACAGTGTTACATAACATTGATTGACACAACGTGATGTGACAAGAAGTAATGTTGCATAGATCTGTATGCTTAACACAAAGGTCACAAATCATTGGTTTAATGAGTGCTTTAATTCTGGGTTGCTTTGATTGGACTGCCAGATTGATCATGGTTATTCTGCTTCACTTGGCCCATAGTGGTATCAGTTCCAAACACATTTAGCTCAATAACAGATGATGAGAGGAGCCCAGCCATGCTAATGGGCCGCCATGCCCTGTGTCTGGGATAAAAGGCTGAAGTCTTGCCATCATCACTCAGACTGCAGTCTATTCCCAGTCTTTTCCTGCTGAAATACAGCCAGTGGTTCTCATTAACACATGATTTTGCATAGTTGTGTTAATTTCTAACAGGCATGCAACTAATTGTCTTGTTAAAACAGAAACTTCTATAGTCACCCTTTTTGGTTGCTTGAAAGGAATAATGTAGTCTGTAAAAAAAGAAAATCATGGACTGTGATGAATCTATTCACAAAGGGAAAAAAGTTTTTTTCCTCCCAATTTAAACCTCCAGAATGGACAAACAAAAGTTTATGTGTCAGGTACTTTATGTTTCTTTGTTGACTGTTTAAATAGCCCTTTAAATGTTCTTCTCTGGACAATCAATTTTCCAGACGTCCTAAACAATAACTCTGAACCAGTCTGCTGCCCAATCCTTGTACTTCCTGCAGAATATCAGTCTATCATTGATGTTTTTCTTAGAGAGAGGTGGCTTCTTTGCTGCCCTTCTTGACACCAGGCCATTGCCCAAAATTCTTGGCCTCACTATGCGTGCATATTCACTCACACCCACCTGCTGCCAATACTGAGCAGCTCTGCACTGGTGGTGACACTATAGCTGACTCCTCAGGAGGAGATGATCCTGAGGCTTGCTGGACAATCTGGGATGTTCTAAAGCCTTCTTCACTGCAGTTGAACCTCTCTACTTAAAGGGTTGGTTGATTTATGATTTCACTTTTCTAAACTTTAGTTAGTGTGTAATGTTGCTGTTTGAAACAATATCTGCAAAGTTACGATGCTCAATGTTCAAAGCAAAGTAAGATATTTTCTTTTAAAGAAATTGCTTTTTAAGGACTACAACAAACGGCTGGTAGGGACTACACAAGCTTTCTCCCGGGTTAGTGACATCACTAACCCTGAAATGTACAAAAACCCTGCCCCAGAGAACATGCAACAAAGAGAATGAGGCTATGTTGAGAATTTATAGATTATAAAATGACAGAATATGCTAATAAATGACTTGAAGATAGTTAACTCCACATCAGCTACATAAATTCATCAACTAACCATTCAGGAACATCTTGTCTCATTCTACATGTTGTAACTTCTTCTTGAGTCTCTCCATCATTGTCCGACTCCAGTTTGAACATAAAAGGCTGAACAGTTTCATTGCCTGTCTGCATGAGGTAATCAGAGTTGCTAACTGGAGTTCTTGAAGCTCCGCCCCATGAGCAGCAGCTCATTTGCATTTAAAGGGACACACACAAAAATGACACTTTTTTGGCCACCCTCAAAGAGCGACAATTTTAACATGCCATAAAAAAAAAAATATCTGTGGAGTATTTTGAGCTAAAACTTCACATACACTCTGGGGACATCGGAGACTTATTTTACATCTTGTAAAAAGGGGCAATCAACCACCCCTTAAAAGTTCTTGCAAGATCCAGTAAATGGTTCTTTCAGGTGCAGTATTCTTTGCAGCAATTTCCTTGCATGTGAGGCCATTTTGATGCAAAGCGATAATGGCTGCATGTCTTTCTTTAGAGGTAACCATTGCTAACACAAGAACAAGCAGCACTCGTTTTGCGTGTAGGGGTGTCTCAATTCTCTTTTGGCTAGAGTGGTAGGTGGGTAAGGGGAAGGGCCAGATAGCCCTTCAAACGAGGATTTTCAGGACCACAATTTGAACGAAGGGGTGTGAGGAATTTTCCTGAATACACCAACTACCGTGCTGCAAGAATGTCTGCAGTGATATTGCCACTCGGGATCGATCACTTGTGTGTTGCCTGGCAGCCAGTTTCTCTGTAGCTTGCTTAACACGCTATTTGAGTGATGTGAACACAAATTAATAATACAGTTAAAAGTAATATCTGGTCATCCTTCATAATGTAGTCGCCATTTACATCACGTATTATTACCAAAGCAACAACTGACTAATTTTTCTTACATTGCAAAGAGCTCCGTTATCGCAGCACTACAGTTGAAAACGAAACCATATCTGTACCAGCAGGCTCGGATCTCGACACGGAATGGAACGGTTAATAAACAAAGAGAACAGTTTGGCCTGATGGAAAAGCGGCTCCACCAGTCTTGTATGTTCTGTATCATTCTGTATCGTCTTAGGAAACTCAAAGGCTCATACATTTTCAAACTGAAAACGAGCACAGTTTTCTTAAGGCCAAATAACAACGTTGGGAGTGAGTAATCTGTTAAATGTGCTCGGGTCTGATTTCTGTTAGATATGTGCACTTCATTGCTGTTCATACTGGTTAAATGTTGCAGGACACATTTAAAAGAAATGGGGTATGATGACTTATGATGACGTGTAGTGGTGGTGTCCCATTTCTTAGGGTAATATTTTCACCCCTAAGCCTTGCCACTCTGTTTCAAAGGGCAAGAGGAACAGGTAGGTGAAGGGGTATAAAATAGAATTGGGATCAGGCCTAAGAGTCTCATTTTCATCCGACGAGGATACCTCATAATCAGGGTCCTCCTCAACATTACCGTCTGTCTCAGACACATTCTCCTATGCGTCACTGTCAAAATCTCATTGACAGAAATCCTTTGCTTAGAGATTTAAAAGAGAGAGAGAGAGAGAGCTAAAAATAAGAGAGCTCACAAGGCACAAATAGAAATGGTTTAGAAGGCTTCTGTGCAAGCTTTTATGTTTGCTCCTCCCCTATGTTTGGTGAACTATCAATGTCCTCGGGATAATTATGTTTTCCCCTCCCCCACGGCACTGGACATATCAAAGTTCTGGTGAGAATTATGATTCCCCTCTCCACCATGTCATGTGAACTATCAGTAGTTCTCACAATACTACAGGTATGGTTATGTTAGGTTAGGCCCTAAAACAAAGGGAAATGTTATGAAGACTATACATTTGCATGTTATAATGGCCTCGATGTCATCCATGTGGAAAATTTTGTTATTTCTTACATGTTTTATACAGCTAAATGAGCCTGGGGTCAAACTGACCCCAAAGAACACTGATGCTACAAAATGTGTACAGGACAAGTCATTGTCAAATGAGAAAAAAACCCACAGAAGTCAATCATGTATTTAGAAACGTTAAACATTGAATGGGGTCAAAATGATCCCAAAGATAATACGAGGGGTAAAATAAATAAATAACTATATTTTAAATAAATGCTATTGCACTCCCCAAAGAACTCTTAGGTCTTGTAATCAGCTTCTTTTAACTGTCCCACGTTTTCGCTGTAAAACTAAGGGTGGTCGGGCCTTCTCTGCTGCAGCACCTAAACTCTGGAATAGTCTGCCCTTCAATGTGAGGTCTGCTCCTTCATTAGCCAGCTTTAAATCGACTCTTAAATCTAATCTGTTCTCTCTAACGATTAGATCGATATTAGTAGATTTTTATATTTATTTATTATTTGGATTATATCGGGTCTAATGTGTTTATATTTTGTATCTGCCTTGTTTCTTTTATGCTTTGTTTTTATATGCACATACAGCACTTTGGCATAACTCTATTGCTTTTAAATGTGCTATAGAAATCAAATTTGACTTTGACTTGACTTTGAAATTTCTATTCATCAAATTATTATTATATAAAAAAGTTCCTACAAAAACATTGAGCAACACAACTGTTTTAAACATTGATAAGTAATGTTTCTTGAGCAGCAAATCAGCTTATTAGAATGATTTTTTAAGGATCATGTGACCCTGAAGACTGGATGCTGAAAATTCAGCTTTACCATCACAGAAATAAACTACAATGTATTATTTTCAAAGGCTTAAATTAAAAACAGTTCATTTAATTTGTAACAATTCCCAATATAACAGTTTTTTACTGTATTGTTTGATCAAATAAATGCACATTAAAAATGTACCGACCCAAAACTATACATAGTATATATCTATTCCTAACGTATCAGTGATAAACAAGAAAATAAATGCCACTTTGTGTCAAAAAGGTAGCTGTCCAATATCACAAATTTTTAAATCTCAATAATCTCAACTCCCCTGAATGACACAGAAAGAGAGGAACTGAGCTGCTCTTGCAAAAATAGGAAATCACACATGCAGACTCTCTCTTTCTCTCACACACACACACACTTTTCTAGTGGCACTATGCAGGCGTGAAGCAACAGCCTCAGAGTTATCCTGCCATCTTCTCACTGTGCCTCTAATTGTTCCCCTAGCCGGCAGGTGTGTCTCTTGCTAAGGTCTCAGCAGGCTCTCTCACACACACACACACACACACACACACACACACACACACACACACACACACACACACACACGCACGCGCGCACGCACGCACTTGCACTCACTCGCACAAATAAACCACAGATAAACAAATACATGTGTACACACACAAATGTGTGATATGCACACATTCGCTTCCATGTTCCATGTTCCATGTTCAGTCACCTCATAAATACTTACAGCTAAATAACACGGTCACTTTTGGTCAGATTGATGGGATTTCAGCTTTGTTTTATGTCATTATGAAAGGATTGAAAATAATCAAAGATATTTGATTTTTGAAATTGAACAAAGACATTTGCTTTACTGTTTTCAACCCCATCTTTCTTTGGCCATTTGGAATTCCTAAAGACAAAAGATGCTGAAGGCCTATATCTAAAAAATGTTGGGTTAAAAACAGCCCAAGTTGGGTTGAAAATGGACTAACCCAGCGATTGGGTTGTTTTAACCCAGCGGTTGGGTTAAATGTTTGCTTAAAATAACCAACATTTTTTAGAGTGTAGGCCAAATGTGTGTCACGCCTTTAGTAGGGGAAGTTTGGTCTGATTGGTCAGTTTGAATGTCTCACATTAGGGTTTCAGTCACATGATCAAGGAATAGATAAAAGAAGATTGTAACTGTTGCTCTGTCTCTTTTATTCTCTGGCTCTCTCTTCTTGGGGCCTGCTCTTTGGCTCTTCTCTTCTTTACTCTCTTCTCTTATTTGTCTCTTTCTCTCTACACTTCCTCTCTCTCACTTTCTATCCCTCAGGTAACATTGTATTCATGCTGGGTACGATTAATGGCTAAAAAGTTCTTATCATCTCATACATCTATTTTGTAACTAATTTAAGTGTAAGTTTAAGTTTAAGTGTATTCTATTTCTAGTTTTGATTCTGTATTGACTTTGAATTGCTATCTATTGCAATACAATATAGTCACATTATAGCAATGCTCTCTCACATATTTTTGCTATTGTAACTGCGTTTATTTACGTCGTTGGTATAAGCTGCAGTGGGTGGTTATAGACGAGAAATGTACAGTTTTCTATCATCTTGCTGATAACATTTCTTTGGTCGTTCGGCAACCCTGCAGTCAGAACCACTGTAGGCGATCCACCCTTACACTTACGTACACAGAGAGAGGTGACATCTCTCCCGCTCTCGCACATAAAGACACAAATTCTGTGAGAATGTAAGCGTCTCCTCCCACAGTCTTCCTGAAATCTATATAAGAAGTCAATATTTGCATTTATATTTATTTTCTGATGTCAACAGACTATTAATGAGATGGTCTGGATGAGGAATGTGCTCTTATTAGTGGGCTATTAGATCAGTGCTCAAAACCGCACTCAGAATATGTGCTATACTGCTGAGAAACCACAGTCGATGGTGCTTACACTGGAAAGATGCAGCTCCTACGTGGTTGTCTGGGATTGGAGTTTTATTATTAGCTATTTTTATTGGAAGTGACTTGTATTACACTGATTGTAGGGAGAGTCCCTCTGGAATGGCCTGGGGTTAAGTGCCTCGCTCAAGGGCACAATGCTGATAGGGCTCTTTCAGCAACCGCTAACACCTCCATGTGGTTGAGCACAGAGCTTTTTTCCCACTAAGATTTATGCCACGTTCACATCTTGGCCAAATTATGCCTGAGATTCTACACTGAACTTGATAATGATTTGTTTAAATGGCAGCACTCCATAACCAAAAAGGATCCATGAGGCATTGATGGTAATGATGGCAAAATATGTCATCAACTACATTAATTCTTTGAACCAAGAAAGTCCACAAATAACACGGGCAATAATAAAATGTCATATCAGTTACCACAGTGGGGTACGCTGTAAGCTACTTAAAGGGGCAGTTCACCCATAATGAAAATGGTCATTTACTCAACCTTGCGTTGTTCTAAACCTGAGTAACTTTCTTCTGCAGAACATATCAAAATATATTTAAAAGAAAAAGTCTGTTTTGATTTTTTGTTTTGTTGTTTTATCTAATGTTGTCATTGTTTGGAACAACATGAGGGTGCGCACATGATATCTTTAGATGAACCATCCTTTTAGTTTGTCCTCTTGTCAAAATGAAAGGAGACATACTTAATATTTCAAATTCAATCAACAAAAATAAAAGGAAAGCATCTACAGGGCCATAGATAAAAAAATAAAAAATAAAAAGTGCTAAGTCAAGGGGTAAGCTGAATCATTAAGGAATGCAATCATTTATTTTTCAAATACAATTTCAGACTTATTTTGCTGTATATTATTTATATTTTCTTAAATATTTATAAACTAGCCTGCAAACTAGCCTAAACTCAAACTTCAAAATGTTTTTTTTTTTTTTTTTTTTGGTTACACTTTATTTTAAGGTGTCATTGTTACAGTGTAATTATATATTTAAGTACTGAGTAATACTAATTAACCGCATATACTTACTATAGGGTTAGGGTAGGATTAGGGTTTGGTTGAGGCATAATTAGTTGCATGTAAATATGCATACTTTTCTGTTATTACTATGGTAAATACATATGTAACAAGGATACTGTAAAATAAAGTGTTACCCTTTTTCAAGTTTGTAAAAATGTGTAAATTTGAGAAAAACAAAGAAAAAGTATCCCATATTTGACTGAAAAAAGGGGGACTTTAGGACTTTTTTCTTCAGCACCTAAAACTTCCCTTCTTTTAGCTACACGTCTGAAAAGTACCCACATTTGTCTACTACAAATGGTAACAATTTAAATTTCTTCAGCTATATCACAGACTTTGTGAGATGATACAAATTGGTCCTTTGTTATAACCTACCCCACTGTCATTCCACAATCCAACAATTAATGTTACGGGAAAATATGAATCCTTACCGCTTCCTCAGTTCTATGAGGCTGAAAGAGCTTAAGTACAAAACTGATGAATCTGAGGGAGAAAAACAGAGAAACCCACTTTTAAGAAAATCAATGGCAATGATGAAGTATTCCCTGCATTTGGATGCAAAGCTTGCATATTAGTTGAGTCACAGACAGGTTTACCCCAAAGCAACTGGTACATTTCACCACAATTTCAACACTTACCCCACAAGTTCACGTCAAGTACAATTTTCCAAGCATATGGTTATATGACAAAAATTATGCCGTTTCCTACATTAAGCAGATGCAAGTTGAAATACTGAAACATTGGGATTGAGTCAAAAAAAAAAAAAAAAAAAACTAAAATGTTTTTTCACTGCACTTGTAAACTTGTAAATGTTTTTTAAGGCTCTTCTAACATGATGAAAGCATATCATTACTTCAAAAATGAGAGATGAGGAAGAGTTTATTACCCTACAAAAGTCCTGTAGGGTAGATTTGGAGAATAAGAGAAGCTCATAATTTAGCCCAAAGCCCATAAATAAATTTCACATACATTTTATTTACCCAAACACAGAGGCACTCTCTAGAGTCACTGTGAGGGCAAACACATTCCATCAATCCTCCTATACACTAAGCACTGGACATATTTATTTTCACATGCGGGGAAAGTGTCAGTATTGACAAAGTTTGCCATATGTTTGACATCCATCAGAACCCAGACTTCTGCATATAATGGACCTGTCATGATTCATGGCTGGTCTGGGTGATCTGCACTGACCTAAGAGCTTTGATGCTAGCTCTGCTGGTGACCCAGTCTTAAAAGCATTAAAAACAACACTAATTCATGCACCCTTAAGCCGGGTACACACTACACGATTGTATAGCCCTGATTTTCACTCACCGACATTTTTGTAGAAACAACAAATGCAAATCGGTGCTCATTCACAAGAGTGACAAGCGTGCAGTGTGTATGATCAACGACAAAATCTGAGAGAAGCGTTGTTGCGTCACCAATGCCCATGAAATATTTAGCATGCTAAACATCTGGATCTGTCTGCGACTCAGAATCATGCAGCGTGAAATGTGTTTTGACTGGAAATTACATCGACGACGACCTACAGCCAATGAGAGCACAAGATATAGGGCAAGGGAAAGTTCAGGGGGAGGAGTCATAGACCTGCAACAGAACAAAGAGAACTCCTGTTTCACGCATGATCTTATGTTATTTCCTGTATCACTGTTTGGTTGTGAAATGTAGTTTGCAGACCAGACAGAGTTGTCTGTGATTTTATATTGAAATGATGTATAATGTGTGACCCCCTGTCGCCTATTGATTGTGTAATGTGCACACAACTGCAAATAAATTGTACTCCAGACAGTTGTGTAGTATAAGAAGAACAGTGGTCCAGTGTGTACCCCTCATTAGTTGACAATTACAAACAGACCAATCCCCCCAACACACACACTCACACACACACACACACACACACACACACATATATTTTATCAGATAATCCTGTCCCAAACTCATTCCACTTTCTCAGCCAATGTTTTTGTGTCGGGCAGGTTGTGAGGTTGTGGTGCTCAAACTAAATGAGAAATGTTTAGATAGCACTACAGTGTCACAGTGTTTACACTTTTCAGGGCAATGACAATAGTCTTCAATTTAACACTGAAAAATGACACACTTCACTTTTAAGTACAGCAGAATATACCTCTATATAATACACATACATATTTTAATATACTTTCTGGCTCACTCTCTAGGGTGGCAAGTGAAAATGTACTCATCTCTGATTCAGCACATAGCGAAGGGCTGTCTGCGCGAGCTAATGTCATTTTCCACCGTTTGCGCGAATACGCTCACACATTCAATTAGATTCCCTCCATATGATTCAGTGTCTCTGCAAAGTTATTCAGACTTGAGGGAGCCCAATGGAGCAGCCCCGTGGGTCTCACGGCCTGATCAATAACCCACTTAATGGATCAATTTAAGCACTGCTTCAAAGTAATCCCCACTGCTAAAAGACTGAGACGCAGGAAAATGAGACCCTCGGAATTTGCAGAGTATGTGCCTTCGCTGAAGCCGCAGTCGGTGAGAACTTGATGCATCTAACTGAAAGCTCCCATTCACCATTGATTCAGAGGAGACGGCTCCTTCCGCCTGTTTAGCCAATAAGGCTCACACTAATGAATATGCTATTCCTACGCTTGAATGAACGCACGAAAGCTTCAGGGAAATTCTCCTGAGCTCAATACAGCATGGTTATTTCTTGATTTAAATATACTGTACGTTAAAGCTAAGTACTGCGATTTATGCATGATTAGCCACAACAAAATAAATAAAATCGAATCAAAAATATAAAAAATAAATCAAAAATTCACTTAATGGAAATCAACTTACAAAGGCGTATAGTTTCTGCATATTACATTAGAACAGGAGAAAAATTCTCAATATCAAAATAAAAAAGCTTCAGCTTTACAGCAAAAACTTGGAGCAAAGACATTTTAGTGGGATATAAATCAGGGCCTATGAATACGGTTTGATAATTATTAAATTATGCCAGTTATTGGTTAGTTAATTATATACATTTAATTATTAATCACTGTATGCAAATTCAAGGCATATTGTGGTGTAATTGGAAATCACTAATAGAACGTGGTTATTTTTAATGTCATCAAACATATATTATTCATTACATTATGATTATAGAGAGATACAGAGGTCTGGGACTGAGATTTCCGAAAAATTTCGTTAGACATGCCATCTATAAACCACGGGGGGCATAAAAGGACATATTATGACTATGTAAATCGTGCAGCTCTACATGAGGCCGGGTCTCAAAGGTCAGCCTACTCATGCGAAAGAGGAAGAGGGTAGTTTGCTGATTGCGATCCCAGTTGCACCTAAAGCTTATCATAAAGACAAAATGAGAACTATCTAACGCAATGATAAATGCATCACAGATTTGTTGAATTTTACTATAAAACAATGACACACAGATTGTGGCCTGTTTTGGGTCACTCCCAAAGTCACGATAAGGAAAAGCACAATTTCTAAAGAACAAAAAAACCTGTCTCTTAATTAAAAATCTCAACTTTGCCATTACAGCAAACAATATGATAATTATTATGTCTAATATTAGCTATAGCTATCCATGTTTCTATCTATGTTTCAGCTGCATGCCACTTCACTAAGCCCTGCCCTCAACATTACTGTTAATCATAACATGACTGGATTAGTGTTGGGGAACTTATAATAAACAAGTGATCATTTTCCATTTCCAAATATTAAAACAAAAGTAGAGAAATATGCTGAAGATGAAACAATGTGCTCTTTGCTGCAATGCATGTGAGTACAACAAGGTGTTTATTTTAAATATATTAATTACACTGTGCCTTGGGCAACAATACATTATAAATATAACAGGATTAAAAACTAAAGCAGAAAGAGGAAATGTGTGAGATTATAAAGAGTGAAAAACAACACATGAAAAGAGAGAAATGGAGATAGAAGGAGGGCAAGGTAAACCAATAGGAAGCAGAATATCTATTTGATGTTTAATTGGAAATGATTCTCTTAAGTCTTTCATACGTTCATTGTATGTGTGAGATTGTAAAAGCTGCCTGAATGAAGAGAAGAGACTGGGAAATGAAGGAAGCAAGAAACATGTTGACTCACACATCAGAGGAGAGAAAAGGGGTGCCTTAGGGGAGGAGGGGAAAGCTCAGAGTTTTAAAATTCCTCAACAGTGATTTATTTGCTCACCTTATGGCAACAATTGAAGGAAATAAAAATTGCTGGGCTGATTCCCTGCGCTCTGGCACAACAAATTATAACTATGCAGCTGAGAATCCCTGAGGACAATAGATGAATAAGGGGTGCTTTTAACCCATCATGTGTATATCAAAAAAAGTATGAGATTCACCCATCACATGCTAGACAAAATTACCTACAAATAAAAATAAAACATTTATAAAAATGTGAAAAGTTGGTATTGAAAAGTTACTTTACTTCAATAACAGCAATGCTACCACCTAACTGACCAATACAGCCATGGCAGACATATGTTATATCATACATGTTCCTGTTCTTTCTCTCTCCCTGTATAAACTGCACAGAGATAACCCAAGCCTCCATTACTTGTTTTAAAATGATTATTTCAAATTAACAACAGAGGCTTGAGTGACTTTTGAACTAGCGAGACTTGGGCTGTTTCTATGGATGAACCATAAGTAGTTTTACACACAAGCTTTTTTTTTAAGGACGAAAACTTAATCATTTAGATAAAAAAGCTGGAAAATGTCTTGAGATGTGTTAAACATCATACAAGCTGCTGGTACGGAAGACCAGAATTTAAAAATAATTTACACCCAGGCATTACTACCTCTAGGTGTGCATTACATTTCAATAATTCAGCAGTCTAAACTCAATTGTTCCTTATACATACTTTTAAAATTAGAAAGTAAAAACAATGCATCAATTACCCGTTTTACCAATCAAGTCACCTTTATTTATATAGTGCTTTTTACAATGCCGTATGTTTCAAAGCAACTTTACAGGGTTGACAGGAAAGTAATGCAACAGAGTTCAGTTATCATATAGTGTCAATGCAGGCAGATCAGTAATATAGTTGAATATTTAGTGTTCCTGACTAAGCAAGCCAAAAGCCAAAGGCAACAGAGGTGACGGTGGCAAGGAACCAAAACTCAGGTGACAGAACGGAGAAAAAAAACCCTTGGTAGAAACCAGGCTCAGTCTGGGTGCCAGTTGTCCTCTGGCCAATGAACAAACAGTGCATGATTATGATTCAGGCAACATTACAAATCAGAAGTCATATAAGATTGGAACATTCAGAGTATTTGTCCAGTTCCATCTGGTTGAAGATTGAAGTCATCACGCCAGACATGGGTTTGTTGATCAGTGCCACTGGATGTCATGTCGATGAGGCCTTCACAGAGGAGAGTCTAGTTGACGGTCTCTGCTGTGTCAATCGCGTCTAGGCGCAGAGCCACCATCTGATCTGGATACGGCCCAGATTTGGATGACCACGGTAAACCTTGGGATAAACAGAGAGACTAACATTAGCGTAGATGCCATTCTTTTTATGATGTAACGAGTACATCAGGTGTTATAGGAAATGTTCCCAGTTCCGGGAGACCTAGTTAATGCAGCCTAACAATCATTTAACTGATTTGAATAATATAAATTGATAATGTTCTATCTGTATGCCATAGTAAAGAGATGTGGTTTTAGTCTAGATTTAAACTGACAGAGTGTGTCTGCTTTCCGAACAACGCTAGGAAGACAGTTCCACAGTTTAGGTGCTAATTAGGAAAAGCATCGACCGCCAGCAGTTGATTTTGATATTAGGTATGATCAACTGGCCAGAATTCTGAGACCGTGGTGGAGCATAATGTGTTAAAAGCTCGCTCAAGTACTGGAGAGCTAAACCATTCAGTACTTTGTAAGTAATTACCAAGATTTTAAAATGTATACAATGTTTAATAGAAAGCCAGTACAGTGTTGACAGAACCAAACTAATATGGTCATACTTCCTGGTTCTAGTAAGAACTCGAGCTGCTGCGTTTTGGACCAGCTGGAGTTTGTTTATTAAGCGTGCAGGGCAAACACCCAGTAGAGCATTACAATAATCTAGCCTTGACCTCATGAATGCATGAACTAACTGGTCAGCATTTTGCATTGAAAGCATGTGCTGTAATTTAGATATATTTTTAAGATGGAAGAATGCAGTTTTACAGATGCTATAAACGTGGGTTTCAAAAGATTGGTATCAAAGAGCACATCCAGGTTTCTAACTGATGACGAGGACTTGACAGAGCAGCAATCAAGTGTTAAACAGTATTCTAGGTTACCTCGTGCAGAGGTTTTTTGTCCAATAACCAGTGTGCTTTCAACATCAGCATGCTAGTCCATTTACTTACTTCAATCTTTTATTTACAAACACAAAACCAAGCGGCAGATAAACCAGCATGAAGAACAAAGTGCCTCCCAAACTTATCAAGACATCCTTGACAAACACTATATTCATAAATGGACACAAATTGTCAGGTGGAAGGAAAAAAAAGAAATGAGACAAAGTGGATAAAGCTCTCCGAGTGTACATGAAAGACAGGCTATGGCTTAGAGAAAATAGAAGAAAATATGATAGACAAATATAAAAGAGAAGACTCGAGAGTCTTGGATGGGTATGCTTGACTCTAGTTACTAAAGGAAGAAGCTAAGGGCAACGTGTCCTATGAATGTTAATGGTGAAATAATTACAAACATCGTATTTTAACCACTTAAACAATGGAGCTACTGAACATTCAAACCTTATTAAGATGCAAATACACTTGACTAAAAATCCCACCAGAGACAGAGAAAGCAGGAGAGAGAAGTGGTAAAAATGAGAATAGTAGACAACGTCAGAGGGAAATAGAGCAATCGGTGTGGAGAAAGAGTGAAACATAAAACAAGTGGGACACAGAGGTCTGATAAATCAAAGCGATAAACAGAGAAGCCAATGAATGGGATGAACGCAGAAGGGCTATCCTAATGGACACAAATTGCTGAGCACCTCAGTAAGAGCTGCTATTCGTTAAATGTGGGAACTTAATTGAAATTCAGCAATAATTAATATCCAGGGAGGGATTCGGGGAAGAAAGCTGCCCTTTTTATTCAACCCATTTCACCAGTAGCTATTAAAACAATGCTTTCCCATTGACATGATAATTACTGCGTGTATCTCTGTGTGTGTGTGTGTGTGTGTGTGTGTGTGTGTGTGTGTGTGTGTGTGTGTGTGTGTGTGTGTGTGTGTGTGCTCTGCCTAACATGGCTTTATGGAAATATTATCCTGTCTTGATCATCATATCTTCCTCTGAAAGGGCATATGTGTATAGATAATTATAAAAGGTTATGTATTTTAAAAATTTAAACAGGTAAAGAATATGATGATTGAGTATGAAGTAATCCATTCAGCATCTCTCTCCGAGAGCCTGTCTTCATAGGTTAAGATGTGTATAGCACTGATCCTCCTCACATTTGTAGAAAACATGCCAGAAGGTTCATACATAATAGTGCAGATGCATCTAAATGTGTCCTTTTAAAACTATTCATATTTATAATTATTTCACCCGACTCGCATTCATTTTTATGTATGTAATATATGTATAAATATGGCATAAATGTAATCAAATTTATGTTTTGTTTTTAGCTAATCTTATGTGTAGGTGTCTTTGTGAGTGACAAATCCCCACTCGTTTTGCATCAAAATAAATGGACTAATATTAAATCAATTTTAAATAATGAATAAACCCTGTACAGCAGGTGTGTAATTTCTTTAATACACTGTAAAAAATGTCCGCAAAATTAACTGTGAAATCATGACGTAAATTTTTTAAATATAAATTTACAATAAGAATATGTTAAAATAATCACATTTATTTGCAGAATAAACAGATTACTGTAATTTAAACAGAGAAAAACTGTAATACAGAAAGCAATACAGTGCAGTTCAAATTACAACATGACAGGGCATGCAGATTTTCAATAGCACAGCAACATCAAGAGAGACATGTTCTTTGACTTGTGATGTGGAGTAGACGAGGAGGTGCACTTAACAGGGCTTTTACCTCATTTACAATATGTATTTTGTAACATCATATTGTCAAACCAAACCATTCTAAACTGCCCACATGTGAAATGGTATTATCAGTCATTTGTTCTTGAATGTCTCGTGACCAAATATGATATCATGACCCCTGAACGGTGAGTTTTGATTATGTTTATGTGTTGCTATATCTCTATTTACAACTGTAACCCAGGTTCCCTGAGAAGGCTGAATTTTGATGCTCTGGGAAACGTTCCTGCATGAAGTGCATGAAGCACATGTAGAATAACTGCCTGACGGCGTACCGTAGAAGCTATGAAGGATACCCAGACCAAACATCATCGTCTTCTGATTGGCTGAAGTAAGTCACTCAAAGACATGACGGAACTATGGCAAGGAAACACAGAGCCTCTTTCTGTTCTCAGGGAAACAAGGTTACATTCGTAACCGAGACATTTCCTTTCGAGAGAACTCAACACTGCAAAATGTTGACACTTAACGTTAATACCCACTATGTCATACTGAACAAATGCCTGTCCAAATGCCTAACCACCTGAGATCCTGCCGTGGAATCCAAATCCAGGCTGTAGAATCTGATAAATGTGTGCTGAGAGGTCTAGCCCGCCACATCACACACTTCTTGGAGGGAAACTCCTGACAACAAAGCCTTAGAGGCAGCCATACTTGCTGAATAGGCTCTTAGGCGAAGGGAGGCCATGCACCTCATAAGCCAAAGAAATAGCCTCAACAATCTACTTGCTTGTTCTTTGCTTGGTTGGAACCCTGTCTGGATGAACCAAAGCACAACAGCAATTGATCAGTTTTTTATGCAGCTGGGCAGAACAGTCATGTGCCCTAACTGGGCAAAGCAAGTCAAGGTTCTCCTGGTCCGTCATCTGAAGGAGGACAAAAGGCCTGCAGAAGAACAAAACGTGCTTTGTTGATAGGAACCTTAGGCACGTAGGGAGATTATTTAACCCTACCGGGAGCAAACTCTAGGCAGGAGGAGGAAACAGACTGGGCCTGCAGATCTCATACCCTCTTTAGAGAAGTAAACACAAGCAAGAAAGCAGTCTTGAGCGTCAGGAACATCAACAGGCTCAAAGGGTGTCATGGACAACACAGACACAGCAGGTGATTTCATATCAAAATAAAAATATATGTCAGCATTGCTGTGGTTATTTCATTATATTTTGAAAGTGGTTATTTCATTATATTTTGTCAACTTGCACCTTTAGATTTCTACCCGAAATCATCAAACGTTAGCATTCTAACGCGAGCTCCCGTGCCGTCTCCATTCACTGAAACATGTCATGACTGGGATCATTATAAAGCTCTCAGTCTCATACACAGCGCTGTCTAATCCAAATATGGCCATTTCCTTTGTAGAACTAACCAACCGGTTTTCAGTCGAAAACCACATCTGATTGGTCGATGTGAATTTCTCACTACGTGATTCGTGCTGCCGCTTCCTTGTGTATTCTCCGCCTGAGAGAAAATGCAGACAACGCCGAAACCAGCTCATAAACGCTCACAGAAAAGACCAAGTAGCAAGAGCTGATAAAAAGAAAGTAAACAACAACAGATTAGATGACGAAACCCCGTCAGAATTAGATTCAAATAGTTATAGGTGGACATACAAACAAACAGGGACCGTTTTTTTTGCAGTTTTTGTGACTGTTGTTGTGTGTGTTTGTTAAGGTAGTTTTTTCTCACACTCAGAGTCAGATAGATCACTTCAGTAGCACCTACAAGCACCAACTTTTCCAGTCTTATACTTAACTATATTCTGAAGGCTTTTACAGAGGGATTTGTTGATATATCATTCTTATCCTGAGTTATAAGTCCTTTTACTCCAAAAAACATGGTGAAAATATAGTTTTTAAGGCTATTGTCAGTATTCTCTAATTTACTAAAGCACAAAATAAGATACCCAGAATCCCCTCTGTAAAAGCCCTCTCATCTAATATGTCAACATATAGAACCAAGAATTTTAAACCTGGTCCTTTCCAATTTCCAGATTTAGTTTTTTGGACATATATGCAAATGAGCATATATTTAAGTATATAATGCCTCATTAGCATATTAAAACATTAATTTACACAAAACTTGGTTATGCCAGTAATAAACTGGAGAAGTTTCACAGTGATATCTTGTAATTTAAAAAAGAAAATCCCTATTCACCTGTAGTGTCTTGCCTTAAGAACAACAGCCAAATCCCAGGCTGGAATCTTGCATGACTTGCAGGACTCCGCGTCATAGCATCATGTAGGAAATGAGATACCAAAAGGTGTCTCCCCAATGATCCAACAGCCAAAGGTGCGTAGTAAGCAGAGTAGAGGAAGTTAACCTAGAAAAAAAAAAACGATCCTTCAACTTCCTTGTCATTAAGCCGACAGCTGCCCCTCAAACCCCGGTATAGGGCTACAACTCATTGCCTGTTTGTCTGAACTGCTAAAACACATGGTGGTCTTCTTCCTGGCAGCAACCCATATGCCAGATTGATCTCTTCAGTCAGGACAAAAGAAGGGACGGTGCGAATTTATAGATGTTGCAATAAAAAAATGAAAGATGCTCTTTTGATGTGGCTTACAAAGTTCAGTATGTGTTACGTTTACTTGCATTTTATTAGACATGGCAATTAGCTTGGCAAGCGGCTTGAAGCATTGAATTCCCTCTGCATCAGCATCTTATGTGTTTGCCAATATAAACTATTATCAATGATAGATTGCGGTGAAGCTGCAGGTCACGGGCATAAACAGTGTGTAACTGTTTTCTACAATCAGAGAGTGCAAATCCGTGTTGCTCTTGTCACTGTTTAACCTTTCAATGCAACTCAATATCGCAATGTCTCATTTTAGCTGCATTCACATCTTTATCACTAAAAACAGACTTTAGACAGCGGTTCAATTACATTCTATGCAGGATATAGCTTTCGGTGGTACATAAAAGTAAAAAGATATTCCTCTAAAAACTACATTGCAGAATTGATTTCCATTCCAAAAGCCTGTGATATCACCATATTTGCTTTTCTTCTTTGTGTAATAAGCAGCAGCAAGTAATGCATGATATTTGCCATATTCCTATCCCACAACGGACCTGTAAATAAACAAAAGCTGTAGGGGTGGAAAGTAAACACAATCTAAAACAATTGTGCAGACGGACACTATGATGGAACAATGTGTATGTACGTTCACTCCCCTCTGTGGCCTGTGTTATTCCTACCTGCCATTATTACTAGTCTTATCTGCTCTTAGGACCCAACCAGAAGCAGAAAGACAGACCATGTGCGCAGAGCCGATAAAATAAACATCACACAGGGATCCAGTGATTGTCTATTCCCCTTCTGATCCGGGGCTCACAACACTCTTCCTACATGCTTCTTTTAATCTTGACAGCTGCATAATATTGAGATAATGAATTACAGTCACACTTGCCTTTGACCAAGCTACCTAGGTCACAGGTGAAGACCAAAGGCAACGGCAAAAAAGACGATTTGAATCATCAATCAGCCCAGCTGTCGCTTTGACGGGCACAAAATGCTGTCCAATGTAACCCACCAGCTGTTCACATAGCTCAACTGAATACATTCTCTCATAATATACAATAAAAAATAAAATAAAATAAATGTATTTTGTTTATTTTATATTTTATTATGTATTTTATTTTTTTAAGAGTAAAAAGGGGGGAAACAATGTTGAATCAGCTAATCATTTCTGAAGGTTCTCGTGACACTGGGGTAATGATGCTGAACATTCTGCTTTGCCTCACAGGAATAAATTGCATTTTAAAATATATTCAAATAGAAAACAGTTATTTTAAATTGTAAAGAATGGCGGTGTGCGTACGAGCCGTCTTTCAATTGCCACGCTGCAAGTTATGTTTTGCCCATCATTACAGTGGCAATGTGGATTTTGCAAGTAGCAACTAGCAAATAAATACAACTGTATTCCTTGTCCTCTGACAGAAACGGACATGACATGCACTTGCATCACAGCTCTCCCTACTGTGTGGATCAGTTTCTTCATTGTTACATTTTGAATTCTGCTTTCATCATTTGCAGTTAGGACTGGGTATTGACACAAATTTCACAATTCGATTTCGATTGACAAGCTTGCAGTTCGATTTCGATTTCGATTCTGATTCGATTTCGATATAGATTATTTTGGATATATATCAGGTCCAATGCATGGCAAATTTTCTCAAGGAAAACAAATCTCTTTACTAATGCTGTAAACTATGGGAGTCAGTTGGTACTACATTAGCCTACTATAATATTGAAGGTAAAAATTAACTGATTTGTATACAAACACAAATTACACAATATATAATATTAACTTTACAATTTACACTTTAAGATGCTCATTCATGTTTATTTCGTGCTGTAACTGGTATTAAGGCAGAAGAGAAGATCAGTGCTTCCGCTGCCGCTTCTCTTGAGCTGAGCTGCGCCAGAGCGATCTCAGGCCACAGCACCAAAACGGTATTTATGTTTTTGAATTTTGTAATACAATGGATGTAATTTGAAATCAGAGACTTTGTTTCATATCAGTAGTAATAAAGCACAAAGATTATTGCAATTTACTGGAGGGGATGTGCGCTACAATGTTCTGTTCATTCATCAACTAAAAACAGGATGACTATCGATTCTTAGGATTTAAGAATCAATACTGTTCAAAAAGAAATTAATATTTTTTACCCAGCCCTATTTGGAGTGTTTACAGTTGCATGTTTAGTAATTTTGCAACTGTTTACTATGTTTTGTTGTCCAAAGAGGTGGACTTAGAGGTTTTTGCAAAAAAAAAAAAAAAAAAAAACCTTCCATGAACTTGCACTGCGTGCACTGCATTTGTAGCACTCTGGGGACGCTCCCTTAGCGTAGTGTGTCTGAAGCATGAAATCTCACTCCAGTCTTGATTGGTGCTGTGTCATGACGTAGTATGTGATGGCACGGAAGCTACAAAGGGAATGCTGGCACATAGTACAGAAAGCTTTTTGCTCTTCAGCAAGGTGCTCTGTGTTGAAATTGTCTGTCTATTTGGTGTCATTTGTCCAAAAAAAAAAAGTATTATTTTGAGTGCTCGGTTTTGTGAAGCTGACAGGCTCGCGAGCCCTGTGGTTCTGTCCTGCGTCTGTTGAGGCGGCGTAGATCATAGGATAGGGGCTCGCAGATGGACTTGTCAGCGGGTCATGAGACTGCCGAGACACTTGTCTGACAGTTCAGATGTTTTCCCTCCCCTCGTGGCATGTTGTGTTGCTCCCTTAAGATGAGGCCCCTGCTGGCCAGCCCCTCTCCCAGGAAGGAGCAATCGAGGTCGCCTCCTCCGTGGAGCTCTCTGGAGGTCGATGTTGCGGTCCCGCAGTCCAGGGCGCTCGGGCCACATCGATTTCCAGCGAACGCACGCTGCTCCATCTGCCTCACGGACTTGCGGCTGGGCAGCGAACGCATCCACACACCGAAAATTGTCCTCGACTGCTCCCTGCCAGTCGGCTGCTTCAGGGGGTTGTGAATGAGGCTCAGTTGACACCCGAGGCCAGTCTCGAGAGGCTGGTTCCCTTAGCAGATTATCTTGGCGCATGGTTATGCCTTTCAAATATATCTGCATGGGCCCTGCGACTGTAGAAAGGGATACAAACTTGCAGTTCAGTTACCCTCCCCCGAAGTTCAATGAGGTGGTCTGGACTGTGGTGGTCCCAGAGCAGGTGCGGGTTATGGAACAGGAAGTCCACTCCCTGTTGGTAAAGGAGGCCATAGAATGTGTTCCTCTGCCAGACAGGGAGTCCGGGTTCTACAGCCGGTACTTCATAGTTTCCAAGAAAGATGGGGGGTTGCGTCCAATAATAGACCTGAGGCACTTGAATCGTTCTCTGAAAAGATTCAGATTCAAGATGCTCACAATTCCAGCCATCATGAGTCAGATCCAGTTCGAGGACTGGTTCGTCACGATAGATCTAAAAGACGCATACTTCCATGTATCCATCCTTCCATGTCACAGGAAGTTCCTGAGGTTCGCTTTCTGGGGCGAAGCATACCAATATTGGGTTCTTCCGTTCAGCCTGGCTCTTTCTCCTCGCACCTTCACCAAGTGCATGGATGCAGCTGTGGGTCCTCTCAGACTGCAGGGCATCCATGTACTGAATTATATCGATGGCTGGCTCATATTGGCCCAGTCTCAAGAAATGGCAGTTTGGCATCGAGATGACGTTCCGGGCCATATTCGGTGCTTGGGGCTGAGACTCAACGCAAAAAAGAGTGTTGACACCTTCCCAGAGAACCCTGTTCCTGGGAGTTGTATGGGACTCAACGGGAAGGGATCAGCCTACTGCTAGTAGCACCCTATTGGCCAACCTGGGTATGACATTGTAGCACTGCTAGATGGTCTCCCTTGGCAGGTCCCTCTGAGGAGGGATCTGCTATATCAGGCAGGGGGCACAATATTTCACCCCCGGCCAGAGCTGTGTAACCTCTGGGTCTGGCCACTGAGGGGGCGTGGTACCTAGAGGCTGGCCTGTCAGGTGTTGTTGAGACCTTACTCAGCTCCAGGGCTCCTTCCACCAGGGGACTGTACAGTCTGAAGTGGAATGCATTTTCCACTTGGTGTAGGTGGACCCAGTTAACTGCCCAGTGGCTTTAGTGCTGGAATTCCTCCAAGATCGTTTCTCCGCCGGGCTTACCCCGTCCACACTTAAGTTGTATGTTGCTGCTATTGTGGCTTTCCACTTGCCTTTAGGTGATGGGCCTCTGGGGAAGCACCATTTGGTTGTATGTTTCCTCCATGGAGCCCGGAGGATGCGCTTCAGAGTCCCAACCTGGGATCTAGCGGTGGTGCTCGAAGGGTTGGTTGAGGCCCCCTTTGAACCACTCAAGTTGGCTGAGGCAAAGAACCTGACCCCGAAGGTGGCCTTTCTCTTTGCCATCACTTCTCTGAGTAGAGTGGGAGACCTCCAGGCCTTGGCGGTTATGTCAACTTGCCTGGAGTTTGCCCCTGGTGGAGTTAAGTCCATCTTACATCCTAGGTGCCATCGAGGTGGCACAGTCCGTGGTTCTTCAGGCCTTCCATCCTCCACCTCACATGATGGCAGAAGAGGGGAGACTTCACCTGCTCTGCCTGGTCAGAGCGCTAAGAATCTACTTAGAGAGGTCTTCGCAGTGGAGGAAGTCAGACCAGTTGTTGGTGTGCTTTGGCTCACCCAGGAAAGGGCTGCCTGCATCAAAACAGACAATCAGTAACTGGATTGTCCAGGCAATAGCCATGGCTTATCAGGTGCGTAATTTGCCTTCACAGAGGGCTGTGAGGGCTCATTCTACCAGGGGCATGGCTTCCTCAGTGGCCCTCCTTTCTGGAGTCTTGCTTCAGGAGATTTGTGAGGCGCCCAGGTGGGCCACCCTGCACATCTTCATTAGATTCTACAGTCTGCAACTCCCTGCGACACCTGGCGCCACTGTGCCCAGGGCCCAGCTTCACATTATGGCGGGAGTGATTATCGGTGTGGCCTAGTGGGTATTCTTTCCCCAAAGTGTCGTTAGATGCAGTGCGAGTTCCCTCGAAAGGGAATGTCTCGGGTTATGACTATAACCCTTGTTCCCTGAGAAGGGAACGAGACACTGCATCTCGCCGCCACCCCACATCACGCAAGGAGTGCCTGCTTCATCACAAAAGCTGTCTGTACTATGTGCCGGCATCCTCTTTGTAGCTTCTGTGTATGCCGTCACATACTACGTCATGACACAGCACCAATCAATTGGAGTGAGATTTCATTCATGCTTCAGACGTGCTATGCTAAGGAAGCGTCCCCAAAGTGTCGTTAGACACAGTGTAAGTTCCCTTCTCAGGGAACAAGGGTTATAGTCATAACCCGAGATGTTTTGCCGTAAAATAAATAGTTAAATACCAATGAACTCATTTTTGAAAATAAGGAATTTCAATAACTGACTAAACTTTTCATTGCAATTAAAGCGAAATTACTGAACCTAAACATACGTAGGAGCCTGATAAAAAAAAAAAAAAAGCTAATTTAAAAGAAAATAAACTCACCTAAAGGATTATTAGGAACACCTGTTCAATTTCTCATTAATGCAATTATCTAATCAACCAATCACATGGCAGTTGCTTCAATGCATTTAGGGGTGTGGTCCTGGTCAAGACAATCTCCTGAACTCCAAACTGAATGTCAGAATGGGAAAGAAAGGTGATTTAAGCAATTTTGAGCGTGGCATGGTAGTTGGTGCCAGACGGGCCGGTCTGAGTATTTTACAATCTGCACAGTTATTGGGATTTTCACGCACAACCATTTCTAGGGTTTACAAAGAATGGTGTGAAAAAATTAAAAACATCCAGTATGCAGCAGTCCTGTGGGCGAAAATGCCTTGTTGATGCTAGAGGTCACAGGAGAATGGGCCGACTGATTCACGCTGATAGAAGAGCAACTTTGACTGAAATAACCACTCGTTACAACCGAGGTATGCAGCAAAGCATTTGTGAAGCCACAACACGCACAACCTTGAGGCGGATGGGCTACAACAGCAGAAGACCCCACTGGGTACCACTAATCTCCACTACAAAATAGGAAAAAGAGGCTACAATTTGCACAAGCTCACCAAAATTGGACAGTTGAAGACTGGAAAAATGTTGCCTGGTCTGATGAGTCTCGATTTCTGTTGAGACATTCAGATGGTAGAGTCAGAATTTGGCGTAAACAGAATGAGAACATGGATCCATCGTGCCTTGTTACCACTGTGCAGGCTGGTGGTGGTGGTGGTGTAATGGTGTAATGGTGGGGGATGTTTTCTTGGCACACTTTTTATGCCCCTTAGTGCCAATTGGGCATCGTTTAAATGCCACAGCCTACCTGAGCATTGTTTCTGACCATGTCCATCCCTTTATGACCACCATGTACCCATTCTCTGATGGCTACTTCCAGCAGGATAATGCACCATGTCACAAAGCTCGAATCATTTAAAATTGGTTTCTTGAACATGACAATGAGTTCACTGTACTAAAATGGCCCCCACAGTCACCAGATCTCAACCCAATAGAGCATCTTTGGGATGTGGTGGAACAGGAGCTTTGTGCCCTGGATGTGCATCCCACAAATCTCCATCAACTGCAAGATGCTATCCTATCAATATGGGCCAACATTTCTAAAGATGCTTTCAGCACCTTGTTGAATTAAGGCAGTTCTGAAGGTGAAAGGGGGTCAGACCTACAGGTTTTTGCATCTGAACTCTTCATAATATGTGTGTGTGTGTGTGTCCGTGCATATATGTATGTATTCATGTATGTACTGTATGTACATATACTTTCCAAAATAAATGAATTAATGTTCAGAATGTAAACTAGTAATGTCCTCATATTCAAGTAACTTCCAGCTCTTTGCTCTGAAATCACACATACAACACAGGAGTTTATAAAGTGGTAGCTCTGATAGTAATTTCATTTTTTCACTTTAGATTAATGGGACATGCCTAAAAGGGGTGCAGCCTCCTTTTCAGCACAATGTATTATAAACAAGTCCTCCAAATATGAATGATTACAAATGCAGCCAAATCAAGCGAGTCCTGGAGACGGGGCTTTAAAACTGTCTGAATAGCCAGACTCTGGGGAAGGAAGATGGAGAGGCCTTTGAAGGTGGCTAAAATTATAGGTTGAAAGATACCTTCTAAAATTATACTTCTCTTTCATTTCATGCTCATGTTTAATTCTAGTGTTCTAGATAACAAATGTCTTTTCTTCCAGTAACACCTGAAGATAAATAGTGTCTTTACGATGTGGTCCACAGCTTTTCATAATGTTGGGCTGCTCTTTTTTTTACAACACCTATTTATGTCTGTCTCCACCCTGCTTCCATGTTTGTGACTCATTCAACAAAACTTCTGTGGCACTGCACATCTGAATAAACAATAGAGCTTGGCATTGGTGAATAGTGTCTGGCAAAAGCAATTTGTGATAATCCACTGGACTGAATTTTGCCTGTTTAGCTTGATTTTTGTACTCTATATGCTGAAAATGTGATTTTCTCCTCATCACAATCTAATGGAGGACCTCAGACCATAACCTTGCTGTCAGTTACAGAAGAAATGTGGCTTTATGAAGAAAGTTTTGATTTTACACCTTGAGTGGAACATGTGATTCACGTAATTCTAAAATCTGGCTGAATCACACCGCAGCACTGTGTTGTATTGTATAAAAGGAGAGGGAGGCAGATGCACCTCTTCTCCAATCCAGACCGCTTTGGCACAAATGGACACATCAATCCTCATTTTACAAGTCACTTCACCTCTTAAAGATTATGGAAATCTGAGGCAATTTCACACAAAGAAAAACACCTTGCTAGGGAGCACTCAGTGTGAGACACGGTAATGGCCTCTGTGTCCTTGTAGCTTTCATTAAATGAGTGAAAATGCGAAACATATGAAAACCGGAATGTCACCTGAAAATGGAGATTTTCACTTATTTTTCTTCAAAGTCCAGTCAAAAATACTGAATTGAGGTAATTAAAAGTGTGATGAAAAGCAGCTCATCCTTATATTGGATATTCTAAATTCAAAGTTCACAATATAAATGTGTTTAATAGGAAATTAATATATACATGCAGTAAAAAATAAACAAACTACATATTTTTTGGACACTAAAAATCACTTAAAGTGATAGTTCATCCAAAAATGTAATTGCCCGTGATTTTCTCACCTTTAAGCCATCCTAGGTGTATATGACATTCTTCTTTCAGATGAATACAATCGGAGTTACATATAAAAAAAAAATGTCCTAGCTCATCCAAGCTTTATAATGGGAGTGAATGGCTGTTTCTGTTTTGCAGTCCATAAAAGTGTATATATCCATATGGCTCCAGGGGGTTAATAAAGGCCTTCTGAAGCGAAGCGATGCGTTTGTGTAAGACAAAATATCCATATTTAAAAATTGAAAAACTAACATAGCTAGCTTCCGGCATACGGCCTACGCAAATTAACTTACGGCAAAAGAATAAACCCTGATGCAATGTATGACATAGGATGTCGGAGTATCGCAAGCTTTGACACCTCTCGCGGTTCAAACAAATAGGGCTGGGCAACAAACTCAAGCCCCTATTCTTTTATACTGAAATCCTCTGGCATTTCTCTTTAGGAACAATATTTTCTCGTTTTAGATTTCTAATCTAAGATAGATGTTTTGCTCTATCCTTTGCGCTTCTGCATTCGTCAATACGTCATGGGTAAGGTCAGGGTTTACTCTTTCGACGTAAATCGATGTGTATGGCCAACTGTCGGCAGCTAGTTATTTTAGTTTATAAAGTTTTAAATATGGATTTTTTTTTAATCTTCAAAATACAAATGCATCACTTCGCTTCAGAAGGCCTTTATTAACCCCCCGGATTATATATATATATATATATATATGACATAAATGGGGTGCCCTGGTCAGTCAGTATCTGGGAAGGGATGCCGACCCGACTTCACAGCAGAAACAGCGACAGCAGTCTGACCTCTGTAAGCTCCTGAAGGTCCAACAACACCGCACTTCGCTGTACCACCCCCAGACCGTTGGGCTCGTAGAGCGGTTCAACCAAACTCTCAAGCAGATGCTACGTCGGGTGGCTGCCAAAGACACACGGGACTGGGACAAGATGTTGCCCTATGTAATCTTCGGTATCCAGGAGGTTCCTCAAGCGTCCACTGGCTTTACCCCCTTCGAGCTCCTCTTCAGCCGACAGCCCCGCGGCCTACTCGACGTCGCCAGGGAGGCCTAGGAGCAACAACCGGCGGTACACCGGACCACGGTAGAACATGTGCGGGAGATGCGAGAGCGGATCGACCGAGTCATGACCATTGTCTGGGAACACCTCGCCAAGGCCCAGCAGGCCCAGCAGCAGCATTACAACCGGGCGGCCCAACCACGGGAATTCCAGCGAGGCGACCACCTGGTCCTGGTCCCCACGGCTGCCTTTAAATTCCTGGCCACCTGGCAGGGGCCGTACACAATCACAGAGAAGGTTGGCCCATTACCTACCATGTGCGGCAGCCAGGGAGAAGAAAAGAGGACCAGTTGTACCATGTAAACCTCCTGAAGTGTTGGGTCGGGACTGGGCTCCAGCTCTCTGCCTTCACCAACTCATCTCTGAAGTCTCAGAGTTCGACGGCAACCTGACGCCCCGGGTCAACGAGCTGCTGGATCGCCTCGGAAGGGCCCGGTTTATTTTGACCCTCGACCTCACCAAGGGCTACTGGCAGATTGTCCACTCAGAGACTTGGGAGGACCATTTGGAGTGGCTACGGAAGGTGCTGTTGGAACTATGATGGGCTGGCCTGACCACCAAGTACCTGGGCTACCAGGTGGGACGTGGCCTGATAAGGAGGTGTCAGCCCCAAGAAAAGGTGACAGCCATCCTCTCCGCGCTGCGACCTGCCTCCAAGACTCAGGTACGGGCCTTTTTGGGGTTGGCGGGCTACTACCGCTGTTTTATCCCTAACTTCTCCTCCTTAGCCTCTCCCCTGACCAGGAAGGGGCAACCGGAGAAGGTCACTTGGAGCCCTGAGTCAGAGGCGGCATTCAACCGGATAAAGACAGCCCTCACGTCGAAGCCAGTGCTCAGCACCCCTGACTTCAACCGCCCCTTCCTGCTGCAGACGGACGTATCCGACACCGGGTTGGGAGCCGTCCTGTCCCAGGTCCACGATGGTGAGGAACACCCGGTGATATATATCAGCCGAAAGCTGACCCCAGCGGAGCAATGGTACGCAACCGTCGAGAGGGAGGCATTGGCCATCAAGTGGGCAGTCCTGGAGCTCCGGTATTATCTCCTTGGCCGTCACTTCACCCTGGTCACCGACCACGCCCCTCTGCAGTGGATGGCCCAGGCTAAAGATACAAACGCCAGGGTGACTCAGTGGTTCCTCGCACTCCAGGACTTCACCGTGCAACACCGAGCGGGGACGGCCAACGCGAATGCCGACGGCCTCTCCAGGATAAGGGCAGCTTTTGGAAACCTTCAGCCACACCTGCACCTGCTCGTCACGGGCTGAGCAGCTACACCTGGCATCAGACGGCGGCTTGATAAGCCGGACAAACAGACATAGAGTGAGAGATGTCTCCGAAAGCCTCGGTTAACCTTTTTCCCTCTGTTTATTCCCGCAGAGAGCAGCGTGTGACCGCCAGCCCCGCTACGAAGCGAGACCACGGACCCACACCGCACCACGCACAGAGAGTGAGGAAAGAGATAGAGCACAGAGCACCGAGCACCTACACCACACCACTTTAGTTTTCACTTGTTCTCATCATCTCACTAATAAAAGTCCACCCTTCGGGGGAACTCACCAGTATCCTTGTGTCGTGTGCTTCTTCACCCTGTCACATATATATATATATATATATATATAAAACTCTGATTGTACTCATCTGGAAGAAGAATGTCATATTCAGTTCATATAGGATGACTTGAGGGTGAGTAAATCATGGGCTAATTTTCATTTTTGGGTGAACTATCCCTTTAAATGTGTGAATTTTATTGCACTACAGCTCTCCAAATGGACTTGACGGGCACTTTGTTGTACTATTCTTTGAAACAACAGGGCGAATCTGAGCAATTGTCCTCTAAACCATAAGGAAGCAGCAATGAGAAGAAAGGTATACACATAACAATGCTTGTTTTTATTACACTTCACCAAACCCTCACAACAACATAATCGTGTAAAACCCACTAAACCTTGAGATTATTACTTGTAACATTAGAACAAAATATATGGAATATGAGAACATATGCATAAAACTAAATTAAACAACAATCTCTTAAATATTTTCAAATTTAATAACACATTTTCATTTAATTTCATGAACATTTTTATTAAATCTTTATTTTCATGAAAAGAGCTTATTTCTGCTAGTATAGGCTCATTTTGTAAATGTAAGCAATTAATTTGGACAAGCACAAACTGGGTGCTGGTAGGACGGCCAGTACAGATGTACTTGTTCGGCCATAATCAGCTGTGCAAAGTTAAAGTACACACAACCGCACACACTGTGATGAGGTCATTTTTCCCACGTATATGCATGCTCGTGCAGACGCTGCAAGTATAAACCAGGCTTAACAATATCATTCAACCCCAAGCTTTACTTTTCACCAGGTTTTAGAAATGTGTGTTTGTGCATTACGTATTTAAAATAAATGTCATTTTAGGTTCATATTTTGTTGTACTGTATATAGAAAGTGTCCAAATACCTTTTTTGGGCCAATAAAGCTGATAAAGGAACCCAATTACACATCTGTTCCTTGAAGCATCCCAACACACCATGTGAGGCTGCAGTGAGAAAAAGAGGCCCAGTGAATGAACAAGCCTGCATTGGGGAGCACTTCAGTGATGCATGAGTGCGTCCCGCACTTAGTAGACACTTTAAGACCCCCTCCAGCGCCCCAGCAACCACAACACTTTAGCTAATAGACAAAAGAGGCATGGTCAGCATTATCCAGGGCCATAATAGCACAGCTATGGCAATGATAAATGTGAGGTCACTGCACAAAACAGCAAAAGCCTTCTCACTTGAGTATCTGACACACTTAGTGAGATCATATTTCAGTGCTATGAGGTACTGCTTGTGCTCCAGGAGTGATGGAGAAAGTCATTGCCATGTTTCTCTTTATGGGATGTGATAGACAGCTAGTGCACACAGGTCGAGCCATTTGGGACCAAATTCAAAACAACAGACGGATTATTGGCTATTAATTGCAGTATGGGGTTTGTCGTTAAATAAATCTTTGTTCTTTACTGTTTGGCAGAGCACAATAAGACATTGTGGCATCATTTATTGCTCAAAGAATTAATCTGGGCCATATTCATAAAACATCTTAGGACTAAAAGTAGCTCCTAACTTGCCGATTAAGAAGAAACTCTTAAAAATAATGGCCGTGTCAGTCCTAATTTTAGGACTCCTAAATTTTTGCTCTAAGAGTATTTCACAAAGCATTTTAGGGCTAAAATAGGCTCCAAAATCTGTGAAAAGTTAGAAGTAGTCAAGAGCACTCCTATGTCACTTCATACACTCTGCGCAATGTGACGCCAGGCGTGACGCAAGTGTTTTGTGCTAGTTTCAACATGACACAGCTGGGTTGTTTAAATAGCAAATGCACTCACACCCATCTGTTCGCCCATGGTGGTGCTGGTGCTGGTCTGAAAACAAGGTGTGTTCAGGGGCATTGTTGGCGCGTTGCTATTTTGAGGGAACTGAAAACGACTGCGCCGTTGACCAACAAAAACCTGGTCTAAAGTATTTTTGTGTTATTTAAAGGGTTATGTAAAGGATTACAATGCAAAAGATTATTATTGTGTACATGAAGATAAAAATACCTACATGTCATAATGGATAGTCATTGCATGTATCAGAATTACCTATTTGCAGTAATGACGAATGACCCTGATTGGCTACTTATTTAACCAATCGTGGCAATACACACATGTATTTAAACTGACTCGTCAGGTTGAGGGTGTCTATATTCCGCCGTGTAAATAGCAAATCTGCTATGGTGCAAGTGCAACTGGCTTTTAAAGGGAATGGGAGATGAGACTCTGATTAGTTTATTGCACTTTTACCCAAAACACACCCATTACTCATTAAGAGACTGTACAACCCTTTTACCATGCACCTGGTGCGCCAACTGTTTTTTCCATCGTTAAACTAGCAAAAGTGGTTTCGGACACGGCCTAACTGCACCTGTGGCATGCGCTTCAGACCATGCTCTTAGATCGGTAAAATAGGGCCCCAAACAATCTTAAAATGTCTGTTTCCGGAAATCTGAATCAGCAATCCACCCAAAGACACTGTATATCATTGAGACAACAGGTGACAGAACCTTGGGTGCTGAGCTTTCTCCCCTTATAAATGCAATAAATATTTTGATTTATAGATTTTAATCTGCGATGACATAGTATGGTTCATTTATGTACAGGCAATATGCATTGAATGAAAGAGAATAAAACATTGCAGGCAAGTTGAAAATAATGTCCCATTGTCTGCGTTTCAAGATTCAAGATTTCAAGATTTTCAAGAGTTTTATTTGTCACATACACAGTTATATACAGAATATACAACCGGCAGTGAAATGTAAACAGGTCCGCTCCATGGACAGTGCAAATTCACAGTTAAAAACACAAGGAAGAAATTATAATAGAAATAGGATATAAAAAAGTACTATATATATATATGTCTATATCTGTAGAATTATAAATAATGAAGTCAAGAGAAAAAAAGGTAACAAATAAGGATAAAGTGGAATAAAATAATTGAAGTAGACTTTGCAGTGAGTAAACTGTAGACTTATAAATATGTGGTTAACAAATGTATAAAGAGTATAATGTGCAAACAGGTTTATGACAGGTTGTTACACAGTAACAACGAGAACAGAAAGTGCAGTGCAATGTCAGTGTATCGATGTTTATCCTGGACGTGAAGTCACGTGATGTTAAGTGACTGAGTTCAGGAGTCTGATGGCCTGGGGAAGAAGCTCCTCCTGAGTCTCTCAGTTTTGGCCATCAGGCTTCGGAAGCGCTTACCAGATGGTAGCAGCGTGAAATGAGGGTTTGCAGGGTGATTAGAGTCCTTGATGATCTTGGTAGCTCTACCTTTGCAGCGTTTGGTGTAGACGTCCTGCAGAGACGGAGAGCTGACCCTGAGATACGCTCGGATAAGCGCACGACTCTTTGCAGGGCTTTGCGGTCATGACTGGTGCTGTTCCCATACCACGCTGTGATGCACTGAGTTAAAACACTTTCTATCGCCCCTAAATAGAAAGTTTTCAGGATAGCTGGTGAAACCCTGAATTTCCTCAGCTGGCGCAGGTGGTACAGTCTTTGCCTGGCTTTTTTCACCTGTGTCTGAATGTGAGCAGTCCAGGTCAGGTCCTCGGAGATGTTTACTCCCAGGTACTTGAAGCTGCTCACTCTCTCTACTGGTGACCCGCTGATCATGAGGGGGGAGTATGTCCGTTGCTGTCTCTTCCTGAAGTCCACAATCATTTCTTTGGTCTTGCCAACATTCAGGAGCCACTTGGCGGAGTCGCGTTGCCGCGGTTACAGTCAAAGCGAGCATAGAAAGAGTTTAACTCGTTCACGAGCAACGGATCAACGCTTGCCTCTGCAGAGGATTTAGATCCAAAGGAGCAGATGGACCTCAGACCTTGCCACATGCGCCGCGAGTCGTTGAGTTGGAAATGAGACTCCACTCGGTCTTTATAACGGAGTTTTGCGGCTTTAACTGCTCGTCTGAGAGCATAACAGGACGATCTGTATTCATTCATATTCCCTGAATGGAGACCGGCGTTGTAAGCAGCAGTGCGTGCGTTCACTGCCGCGCGGATTGAATTGTCCACCCACGGTTTCTGATTTGAGAAGGGCGTTATTGTTATTGTTTGCGTGGCTTGCTCTGTAAGCGTGTTGATGAAGCAAAGCGCCACGTCTGTGAACTCGCCACGCCAGCTGAACTCGCTCGGAACATGTCCCAGTCAACGTCATCAAGAGCTGCCTGAAGCGCGGTCTCTGAGTGGGGCGATCAACGCTTAACTTCCCGCCTCACCGGGGTTCCTGGAGGAGCTTTTGTTTGTATTCGGGAGTGAGGAAAATGGCGGCATGATCCGATTTGCCAAGCGCTGGAAGTGACCGCGCTTTATAGGCGTTCTTAAGCGGAGAGTAGCAGTGATCCAGTGTGTTTGCTCTCGTGTGGGGCAGGAGGCGTGCTGGTGAAAGTTTGGCAGGACTTTCTTTAGGTTTGCTTTGTTAAAATCGCCCGCGACAATGAATGCCGCGTCGGGATGTTGGTTTATGGCGCCGCTGGCAACATCATGAAGGCCAGATAAAGCCAGCGCTGTGTCTGCCTGCGGTGGGATGTAAACGGGCGGTCGCGACAACCGCAGAAAACTCCCTAGGCAGATAGAATGGGCGGCAGATGATTGTTAAATGTTCCAGATGAGGTGAGCAGGACCGCGAGAGAATGGTGATGTTCCTGGGATCGCACCATTTCTTGTTGATCATGAAACACACTCCACCGCCTTTGGATTTACCGGCCTCGGCTGTTCTGTCCATCCGAAAAACAGAGAAGTTCTCCGACGGCGTCACAGCTGTGTGTCGGGACCGCGGGCGTGAGCCATGTTTCAGACAAACAATAGATATTACAGTCTCTCATGTCCCGTTGAAAACTTATCCTGGCTCTAAGATCGTCCATCTTATTATCCAAGGATTGAACATTTGCTAGAAGAATGCTCGGGAGAGGAGGTCTGAATGCCCTTTTCCTCAGTCTGTTACGGATACCAGCACGTTTCCCACGGTGTTTCTTTGTTCTACGCCGCTGGCTCTGTCCATTGTTCAACTCGGCGTTCCGAAGAATCTCAGATGGCCACAGAGGATCGGCGAAAGTGTCCTGAAACAGTCCAGTGTAGAGGTAACCAATGTCCAAAAGAGTTTTGCTGTCGTAGTAGATCAATGCAGATGATAAGTTTGTAAAAACTGAGAGTAAAAGAAAGTAAAATAGTAAATAAAAGCACAGTCTTCGCGGAGCGACCTGAACGGCGACCAAACACAGCGGCGCCATTTTGATAGCCTTGATAGCCTTGTGGTTATCAAGGCTATCATATGTGGTTTGATAGCCTTGATAGTTGATAGCCTTGTGGGCAGCTCGGGTGACCCAAGTTCGAGCTCCTTTCCCGATCATAATAAAACTGCAAAAAAGCCAAAAATAGGTCATCTAGGTTCTTTTTGAACATTTTTTTAAAGTCGACATTTATGTGATGAAATTCGAGTCAACGTCGACTAGACGCTGAAGATGTCATTAATAAACAAAAAAGCCTGAACCTCGAGCTGAGACTCGAATGTTCTTGTGCACAGCTGGCATATGACACAACGATGCCCACAAGGCTAATTGCTCCTACATAACAGCTTATTTTTATCAGTTCTTTTGTCTTTGGGTCATTATTTCTCACAGATTTCTGCTCTTTCTAAATCTGATACAGATAAAGTAGCACAGTACAGATTACAGCTATATGAATGCATTAGTGAGAGAGCAATTGCGTGTGAATTAATTCTACCGGACAGTATCTCTCAACTAAAGCTGTGGGTTTTAGTTACTAAGAAATGTACACTTTACAGTTTCTAAGGTATTTTATTGAAAAATCAAAGGACAGTGTTGACAATACTTTTATGTACTTCTGAATGATTCTGAGTGTGCGCTGTTTGTATGTGTGTGTGTTACAATGCAGAAGCGCAGAAGGGCGATTAAGTTACGTGTGCAATAAGCTGTTTAAAACATGCATCCACCCGATCAATTTTGAGTATCCAGATGGTCTAATCAAACATATCTTGTCGAGCGCTCTCGCAGAATGCATTTATTTGTCTTTTTAACTGTTTGGAAACGGAGTGTAAAAGTGGACTTCAAAGGTTTCCTGTTGAGCCCGCTAATATGATTAGTGACTAGTTGACATCAAGTTTAAAGCGTCATGGCAGGGCATTAAAGTCGACTAGTCTGTGCAACCCCTAGTATATACATGTATGTATATATATTAGGGATGTAAATTTACACAAATTCCCATTATCGATCGTCGATTAAATTAACGATCAATTAATCAATTAATCATTAGCCTTAATACTGCAATATGTGTCTACAGCAGTGGCTTATAGCCAACAGCATGACAGGGTGTGCAAATGCTGCTCAAAACACCATGTTCCTCACCAAATGAATGAGAAGGGTTTTTAATCTAAATAAAGGGCTAGTAGGGTTGTAAAATGAGTCGATGTGATTGATCATTTAATTAAATTACTTATTTCATGATCATATAGAACCTAATACAACATGTCACCAACGCCGCCTCAGATCTGTTATTCAGAATGTGTGGACGCGCTCTTCCTGGAACAGCATGCTTAACACAGCAACTAAACCTAAAGAATTCACAACCATTTATTAAAATAGTGTTCTCATTAATGGTATGTAATATGACAATCATAGTTATCATTAATTGTGCATTGCTGTTTGAGCTGCGCGGGCTGAAGCGCTGAATAAAAAACAGTACACTGAAGCCCTTTGATAGCGCATTATTTAGCTAAATGAAATTGATCACATATATACAAAATAAATGTAATATTACAAATTACTTCTGCACAAACAACGCGATGAAACACGGCAACTAAACCCAAATAATTCACAATCACAGTGCTTTATTACAATAGTGCTCTCATTAATGTAACATGACAGTCCCAATCATAGTCATTATTAGTCGTGCATTGCTGTTGGAGCTGCATGTGCTCATTGCGCTGAATCTGATCACCGCCACACTTTACTACTGCTCTAAGTCTTAACCAATTGCATCCTATATGAGATAAATCAGATATAGATAGGCCTGCACAAAATAAACACAATATTACAACTTACATCTGCACAAAACAAAAGGCTGCGAATGCACACGCAAACTTGTAGTCATGATGAAGGTGTAACTCCAGCTGTAAAATGGTCTCAAACATAACTCCGGTGCGATCGCTTCATTTTCCCTCCTGTGTTTCACACTTGAGCCGCACAAAACGTGCATGACCCTGCTTAATTGATGAGATATATAGATACCAGCAGCACATAATTTTATCAATTCCCGCAGAATGTGTAACGTGTAACAGTATAATGGATCCGTGCATCGGTTCTTAAAGTGACAGCAGCCTAATATACCTGATGCCAAATTATGATATTATATATATATATATATATATATATATATATATATATATATATATATATATATATATATATATATATATATATGCTGTTTTTCCCCATGGTATCGGTCAAAACTGTGGCTAGTAACATTGGAAAACCACTAGCCACAGTGGCTGGTGATCAAAAAAGTAATTTCAAGCCCAAATATATACATATACTTGTTTAATTAGTGACACATCTTTATTTGAATATGGCAACATTTTTATTTTAAAATCTTTATTTGAATATGGCAACATACTGTACCTCATTATACAATATTTCTACAATATTTATTAATTATAATATTATACAATATATTATAATTAAATCCCTGACAGAGACCCATCCCCTATCAGCCAATCATTGTGGGCATAGTTATTAAGCATGTTGACATCATCCATAACAACAAGGTCAACCCCACCCTTTCGCTTAACTTAAGACTTGTCTACACTCACCTAAAGGATTATTAGGAACACCTGTGCAATTATCTAATCAACCAATCACATTTCAACCAATCAATGCATTTAGGGGTGTGGTCCTGATCAAGACAATCTCCTGAACTCCAAACTGAATGTCAGAATGGGAAAGAAAGGTGATTTAAGCAATTTTGAGCGTGGCATGGTTGTTGGTGCCAGACGGGCCGGTCTGAGTATTTCACAATCTGCTCAGTTACTGGGATTTTCACGCACAACCATTTCTAGGGTTTACAAAGAATGGTGTGAAAAGGGAAAAACATCCAGTATGTGGCAGTCCTGTGGGCGAAAATGCCTTGTTGATGCTAGAGGTCAGAGGAGAATGGGCAACTTTGACTGAAATAACCACTCTTTACAACCAAGATATGCAGCAAAGCATTTGTGAAGCCACAACACGCACAACCTTGAAGCGGATGGGCTACAACAGCAGAAGACCCCACCGGGTACCACTCATCTCCACTACAAATAGGAAAAAGAGGCTACAATTTGCACAAGCTCACCAAAATTGGACAGTTGAAGACTGGAAAAATGTTTCCTGGTCTGATGAGTCTCGATTTCTGTTGAGACATTCAGTTGGTAGAGTCAGAATTTGGCGTAAACAGAATGAGATCATGGATCCATCATGCCTTGTTACCACTGTGCAGGCTGGTGGTGGTGGTGTAATGGTGTGGGGGATGTTTTCTTGGCACACTTTAGGCCCCTTAGTGCCAATTGGGCATTGTTTAAATGCCATGGCCTACCTGAGCATTGTTTGATCAACCCAATAGAGCATCTTTGGGATGTGGTGGAATGGGAGCTTCGTGCCCTGGATGTGCATCCCACAAATCTCCATCAATTGCAAGATGCTATCCTATCAATATGGGCCAACATTTCTAAAGAATGCTTTCAGCACCTTGTTGAATCAATGCCACGTAGAATTAAGGCAGTTCTGAAGGCGAAAGGGGGTCAAACACAGTATTAGTATGGTGTTCCTAATAATCCTTTAAGTGAGTGAATATTCCTTAGTAAAAGTTGAAACCCTTATCTAAGAACTAAGTACTGCTATTTAGGAGAACTCTTAAGCCGGTTTCACACTGCACGTGCAAGCAGTGTGGTGACAGCGCAGAAGCTGTGCGTATGGAGAGCAGCTGAACCGTGGCTCGTGTATTGCAAATACAGACGAATATTGTCCACTCTGTCACATTTTCCGGTGTTCTCCTCCGACCCCTGTCTGTCTCGTGCTTTGATTTGGGCAGCATATATCTGCTGCAAATGCAAACGTGTTCCCCTCTGTCCAAAACACATATGCATATAACACAATTTAAGTTATCTTTTCCTAATAATAAAGTAATAACAACAATAATTATTAATTATTCATTTCATTCATATTTTTATTACTACATAATAAGAAAAATGTAATCATGACTTTCACGGGTCATCTGCACAACTGTGTGCGCATGCTCGGTCAGTGAGTGAAATCTATTGTTATTTATGTGATTTTCAGTCCATTCCTGGCCTCATCCATTAACATGAACATTTCATTAGGCAAACATTAGATATAATATGAGAGCTTGAGCAATATTGAAGGGGCAATGAATTGCTGGGAAATAAAACTAACAACAATTAACTGCAACACCGGAATCATACATAATGCATATGAACATTTCACATGTACAAGTATGGTTCAGTCCCACATTAATTCATTCCTCCGTGGAGAGGGAAAGAGGAAGGCATTCTGGGAGATACATACATGGAAAATGAACAGGAACATTTATCAAAGCGCAGAGGGTTACTTGAAGAATCCTTAGAGAACATTTAATTGTGGTAAAGCTTCAAATGCATTTTCACATATTCATTCATCATTTCACAAGGTCTGAAACAAATTTAATGGATTTTTGCAATATTAAACGATAAATGTGTGTGAGAAAGAAGTGTAGCACCCATTCGTATTACATCTATTCTGCATACAAAAAAGCTATGTAAAAAGTGCTTGCCATATTTTGGTAATTAGAAAAATACAGCTTTAATTCAAATACATTAATTACAAATGCTGCAAAACAAATAAAAATATATTTTTCATTAGGTGAAATCAGACTAGAGATGGAATATTGGAATAAGACGTGGAATATTTTTTTCTGTGTAAGTGATTGATGTTACCTCAAACAGGAGATTGTACATTCATTTTACCCTTTCAATAAATATGGCAATATCTCTGCATAAATAAATTAGCAAGAGCATCTATTCATTTCGGATAGGCAGGCCGGGTGGTCGTAAGTGGCTGAGCCGTTGGGCTATGTTTATCATGCCGGGACAGATTTGATGGGATGACAGGACACTCCCTAGCTGTGACAGACACAGGTCTGCAGGGAGATCGGCATTACCCGCTCCGCTTGGACGGCCTCACATTAGCTCTGACACCACTAAGCATCTCACTGACAGCCCAGACAACGGCCGGCACCAAGCCCCCAAATCAGCCACTCTGAGCAAATCACCTTACAACCAGTTAACCACCATTACCCACAAACCCTTCAGACAAAGCTGCCATTCCGGCTACTCCTGAGCCCCTCGCTGCTTAAATTGCACCCTGATTACTCTCCATCTACCCTCAGCGACCAAACAGCCATTCCGTTAGTCGGAAAAGCAGAGGAAATGAAATGAGCGCTGAGACAAAACAATAGTAATCGCTTTGAATGAAGACTTTGCTTCAGACTATTTGTTCTGACACTTCCATTGGTGCGTCTCAGGTCCTTATGTCCAAATTGAGAGCATTTTATGGAGTTACTCAGAGAGAGAGATGGTGAAGGTGACCCTGGATGGAATGTGTTATTAGTGCCACATATCCGGCAGAGAAGAGGATGTCACAGGACAGACAGACAGGGAACAGCTGTCACATGAAAAACACATTTCTATCAATCACAAAACCTCTAAAACTCCTTTCAAACGATCTGTCCGTAATGCCCCAAAGGGTACAAGGTCATCCGTCCACAACTCCTGACCCTCTTGTCTCAGCCTTAAAAGGCATATTGCACCAACAACTGGAAACCACTCTCTCGATCTGAAAAAAAAAAAAAAAAAAAAAAAAAAAAAAACAGCTAATAGACAGGCTAGTGCCTTTAAATTAAAAACATTCACTTGTTAATTACAAGTAAACTAACTGTTAAATGAAATAAATATATACACTGTACACACTTACAGAGCAGTTGAATGCTTGAATCTGATTGGCTGATGAACATTCCAAGGTGTGCAATTAATTTCAGCATGGAAACGCATGGCTAAAAATGTATTCAATTAAAGCTATATATATATATATATATATATATATAAATATATATATATATATATATATATATATATATATATATATATATATATATATATATATATATATATATATAAATATATATATATATATATATATATATATATATAAATATATATATATATATATATATATATATATATATATATATATATATATATATATATATATATATATATATATATATATATATATATATATATATATATATATATATAAAATATATATATATATATATATAAAATATATATATATATATAAAATATATATATATATATAATCTTTAAATACAAAAATGACAAAAGCACATAAAACAAACAATTTATAATTGTATAAAAATAATACAAAAATTACACTGGAGCAGAACTGTATATTTGGTTTGATTTATACTTGTGAAAGTCTATACTACTTAATACTTTTGGACCAAGAGTCTATAGACATTTTCAGCTATCTTTACACTGAAAAAAAAAAAAAAAAGAAGAAGCTTGTTCAAATCGCTTAATTAAAATGAGCTAAAGAAATACAATTGCTATACAATTTGGCCTAACTTAATTTGATTGTGTTTAATCCACTTAAATATAAGTCAAATTGAAGTTACTTAATCGTTTTGTGTTGAGATTACATGAATGATTTGTGTTGCATTAACTTTGTTAGTTCCCAGCATGCTTTGCATATGGCTAAATCGAGAGAGAATAAATGTTGTTATTTTATATGTAAAAGTGTTATTTTTTTTTTATTTTTGAGCAAGATGAGAAAGGGGGAGACTTGATTGTGTTTAATAGTGTTTAATATTCAATTATGTTGGAATTATAGAAGAATTTAAATTACAGTGGGTTACCATTGTGGAGAAGAGTGGAGCATTTGCTTAGGCTGTGGACTGATACAGCTAATGTCACAATTTCAGATGCTAATGTGTGCTGTTGCTAGCTAAAAGTTTGTCAACTAGCTAGTACAGTATTATAATTCAGTTGTGTAACAATAAAACATATGAAATTGAAGTGGATGAATGAATATGTGAAATTGAATGCCTGAATCATGTCAGGGAGCCATATAAATTTCACTTTGAAACTATCTAATTGGGTCACTTAAAATGTATTCATTCCGTGAAGTTGAAATTACATGATCAAATTATGTTTGTTTAACTTAATTGATTCATGTGGGACCGATGTACACAATTAAATCATGTAAATCCAACACACTTTTTTTCAGTGTACAGTGTTTTCAGTGTTAATCACCAAACCATCATTTCAGTCAAATGTTGCATTAAAGGTCTACATGAGACTAGAAAGAACCAGACTGAACCTTCAAAGCTCCGTTGGTTCTCATGCATGAAGAAACAAGCTACAACAAAGTGAACTACACTCCCCACTGAACCGCAAACTGACTGATATGAAAAAGTGTCTTTCATCTGAAGGGATAACAAAGAATAATTGATGGGCCTGTCTTTGATAAAATCAATCTCATATGGTTAAGTTAAGATAAAGAAGAGAAAATGCAGCTTGAAACGTTAACTCTCGAGATGTAACGTCAGCCTGTGTGTGCAAACAGCAGACGTGGTACCCTTAAAGGCACAACACTTTCGTAATTGAAAGTCATGGTGGATGCAGATCAAATGAGTGCATTAGAGTTAGCGATTTACTGTCTGTCATCTGTCATCTCACCTACAAACTTTCCACTGGCTAAACTAGTCATTTACTCTGCTTTCTATGCAAAAATAATTGCACTCAAACATGGTAGTTATGCAAATAACTACAAATAGAAACAGCCCTCTTTGCATAGGACAGGCATGACTGAATTATGCAAACAAGACTTTGGAAAACAATTGTACAATGGAGTAAATTATGACTTTCAACTATTCCTATTAGAATTGTCATTATCTAATTCTCAGAAATGAATAGCAAAAATGCACAAGTGTAAAAATAAATAAATATCACAGCCTTCATCTTTCACTTGAAATGGCTGATAGTTTTCCTCAAATCCAACCCTTGAGGGCCACTGGCCTGCAGAGTTTAGCTCCAATCCTAATTAAAGACACCTGGCAAGCAAATCAAGGTCTTCAGAGTTACTAGAGGTTTTTGCAAAATTGCAGGTTTCATCAAGGGCAGTGGACCTCAGAGCTGAAAAAAAAAATTAGAAAGATTAGAATAAAGTCAGAATGAATTGTTCTCCATATGTACAAAAGTTTGGATTGTGCACACAGGATATAGGCATAATAGTCATAATGAGCAACATCTAACAAATGCCAAATCGTATATCTGCTAAATGGGTCAAAATTCCTTTTATTATTTTTTATTAGCATGGTCCTAGCTAATGGACCTCATTTATCAATCTAACGTAGAAACCAGTGAAGAAATCATCTTACGACAGGGTTCACCTATGATTCATGAAACATTCGTATGCCGCCAATCCCACTGTACGCATGATCGTACGTTGATAAATGTGGAGGCTGAAAACAATTGTCATTTAAATATCATGCCCCTAAAAATTCACGGTTTAGAAGCCTTGCCCCTAGGATTCATAACATGAAGAAATGTAACCTGGCCAAGAAGAGGAAGTAATCTCATGAAAGAGAAATTGATCTTACTCCAAAAACACCCGTTACCTCGTAATGGCAAACATTTCCATTAATTTATATTTATAACATTTAACATATAATACTGGTAACATTTACAAATCTTTTAAATTGAATGGTATTCAGAACAGAAGAATGAAAAATAAGTAGCTATAAATGATATATAAATAAATGTAAATAAAAAGGCTAAAGTGGCAGTCATTATAAACAACATACAAACCCGATTCCAAAAAAGTTGAGACACTGTACAAATTGTGAATAAAAACAGAACGCAATGATGTAGAAGTTTCAAATTTCAATATTTTATTCAGAATACAACATAGATGACATATCAAATGTTTAAAGTTTAGGAATAGGAATGTTGTCCCATTCTTGTCTAATACAGGCTTCTAGTTGCTCAACTGTCTTAGGTCTTCTTTGTCACATCTTCCTCTTTATGATGCGCCAAATGTTTGCTATGGGTGAAAGATCTGGACTGCAGGCTGGCCATTTCAGTACCCGGATCCTTCTTCTACGCAGCCATGATGTTGTAATTGATGCAGTATGTGGTCTGGGTTTGTCATGTTGGAAAATGCAAGGTCTTCCCTGAAAGAGACGACGTCTGGATGGGAGCATATGTTGTTCTAGAACTTGGATATACCTTTCAGCATTGATGGTGCCTTTCCAGATGTGTAAGCTGCCCATGCCACACGCACTCATGCAACCCCATACCATCAGAGATGCAGGCTTCTGAATTGAGCGCTGAGAACAACTTGGGTTGTCCTTGTCCTCTTTAGTCCGTATGACATGGCGTCCCAGTTTTCCAAAAAGAACTTCAAATTTTGATTCGTCTGACCACAGAACAGTTTTCCACTTTTCCACAGTCCATTTTAAATGAGCCTTGGCCCAGAGAAAACGCCTGCGCTTCTGGATCATGTTTAGATATGGCTTCTTTTTTGACCTATAGAGTTTTAGCCGGCAACGGCAAATAGCACGGTGGATTGTGTTCACCGACAATGTTTTCTGGAAGTATTCCTGAGCCCATGTTGTGATTTCCATTACAGTAGCATTCCTGTATGTGATGCAGTGCCGTCTAAGGGCCCGAAGATCACGAGCATCCAGTATGGTTTTCTGGCCTTGACCCTTACGCACAGAGATTGTTCCAGATTCTCTGAATCTTTGGATGATATTATGCACTGTAGATGATGATAACTTCAAACTCTTAGCAATTTTTCTCTGAGAAACTCCTTTCTGATATTGCTCCACTATTTTTGGCCGCAGCATTGAGGGAATTGGTGATCCTCTGCCCACCTTGACTTCTGAGAGACACTGCCACTCTGAGAGGCTCTTTTTATACCCAATCATGTTGCCAATTGACCTAATAAGTTGCAAATTGGTCCTCCAGCTGTTCCTTATATGTACATTTAACTTTTCCGGCCTCTTATTGCTACCTGCCCCAACATTTTTGGAATGTGTAGCTCTCATGAAATCCAAAATGAGCCAATATTTGGCATGACATTTCAAAATGTCTCACTTTCAACATTTGATATGTTATCTATATTCTATTGTGATTAAAATATAAGTTTATGACATTTGTAAATTATTGCATTTCTTTTTTATTCACAATTTGTACAGTGTCCCAACTTTTTTGGAATCGGGTTTTTTACAACATCAAGCCCAAATGAATTTATTTCAAACCAAACTGAAACGGCATTGGGCTTATCTCTCTCATTTAGTAAGAATCCAAATATGTTTCCATATTTGCTAAACTATTGTTCATTATGTAAACAAGGCTTTGTACTTTACTCGTGTTCTAATATCCAGGTAAAACAGCATCCTTCACATGCACAAAAAATGTGTTTGGTTTTGGGACGCTGGGCACACCATTTCAATTGAGCAGTGTAAATTTTATGTTTTAGTTTGATGTATGGCTGAAATGTCAAATTAGCATTGCTAGAACGGATATGTTGTGTGTGCGCAAGTGAGGCGCCTGCGCAATCAGTTGAATTTAATAAAATAAAGATATATTATAACACAAACTTGTGATATAAATGATATGCACTTGTTAAGTATTAAACGATACAATGAAATAAGAATTGTGATACTATCATGCAGTTTTTAAGCTATTAGTGAAAATGAAGCGCCACCTTGTGGTTGATAGTAATTCTTTTCAGTGTATGAATTACTATCTTCACAATGGTGTAGGTCATTAAGATTTAACATTATTTAGCCTTATATTAACATTATTTTATTGGCTGCTGGCTGCCATGTTTTTTTGGTTTTGTTTTTTTTAGATAATGTTAGGATGTCCACCAAAAAAGCGTACCAATTTTCAACTTCACTTCTGTGGTTATGGCATTAAAGATTTCCAGTTGTACATGAACAAAATCAGTACAAACACAATAGGTATCCTGCACCTTTGTGCTTAGACCCCTAATAATAATAAAAAAAATTATTTGGGAGTTTAGCAGAATGATATTAATAAAGAACCATTACATGACCAAGAAAACAGGCATTCATCTGTACTTTATAAGAACCCATACAGACATGTATTTATATATTGGTCAGATGTAATAATTTATTTCAGTTGTACTTAATAGCTTCCGTTTTTCCTGGGATACATTATAATCGGCATAGTCCCTGCAGACATTATCCTCAAGGCACATCCTTCTCCCTGATGTACCACAGAATCTCTGGAGAGAAACTAACAGATGGGAGGTGTTTGTTCCCTCTTAATCAAATTAAACACTTTAATTTTCTTAATCATGGATTAAGCATCTGAAAGGCCTCTGTGTGATCTTTATTATACATTTTGTTTTTTTTTTGGTTTTTTTAATTAGAGAATGCACTGAAGTGTTGAATTATGGTAAATTGGAGTCTGGTAAATCGCAGTATCCCTTTTGAGTTCCTCCGTCTCCCTGATTATCCCTCCTCTTTTAGTGCTTGGGGTCAAGCTTTACTAGCACCCTGCACTGTAGTGTCCCTCCTTCCTTATGTTTGCAGTCAATCCCTTGTGTTGTTCAGACATCTCTTCTATCTGCCTTCTCATGGGCACTTTTAACCCTGCTTTTGTGCTGATTCCAGAGCTTTTAATTACTGCAAAAACCTCTTGTGACTGAACTTACACAGATCAATTGTTCATCCTAGAGTGTAGTGCCCACAACACAGATTCTTTAGAATGTAGTGCATATTTCACATTGAGAAAAGAAAGTGCTGAATGCAACAGATAAGAGTGAGTTTGTTCTGCATTCAATATGTTCATTCAAACTTAAAAATTAAGCCAATTATACAGTTCTACAATTCATGTATGTGGAAATTAATGCTCTATCTTACAAGTAAAAATGACTTAGGTTTGTTATATTTACAAATGACTTTGCTCCAAAGAGATGGACAGTAATCTTGTTGTCCAAATACTCATCCAAGTTCTGATCTCCATCTGGACACAATAGAAAGCAGAGCATGTCACAGTCTGTTTCAGGAACTCTCACCTGGCTTCAGTATCTGCCATCATGGCAACTGACTTTTGTCTGAAGCGAGTGAGCACTCCAATGAATGAATGTGTCATGTCTGGACCCTGTAGTTGTTCACTATTCAAAGACATTCCTTGGAAACTGGCAGCACAGTCAAACACCACTCTCGGTTTCTTCTTCTGAGGATGGTACACCCCATGGTGAGGTGTGATCTAGGCACCTTGACTATGAAACCTTTGTCGAACATGTCACTCATTAAGTTTGTATACTCTTCATGAAAGGAGCAACTTTTCTGGAATTTCCTTTTGAGATTGAATGCCCGCCAGGAAGCTGCACTTAGATTGTTAGGGATTTTGACAACCGTTTTATTGATGGTTTGGTCAATATCATTGTGGCCATTGGAAAACTGCACTGAATTATATATAGACTCCAACAATTGGTGATCCATCTGCAATTCCTTTCAAGAAATTATGGTTGTACTGTTGTATCAGCATCTGTTCCATACTTTCAATAGAGATTCTAATGCTGGTTTGTGCATTACCGTAAATACTTCAAAAGGTTCTCCAAGAGCTCCAATCAAAATCTATCCAATGGCAGTCTTTACTGCATATGGCCCATTGTACTTACTAATAATTAAACTCCATGGTTCCAGAAGCTTGTACACCATGTTCCCTATGAGGATCTCAACTTCAGCAGAAATATGAGGCAATTTCACTTCACTGAGGTAAGGCCATTTGTCAACATTGTGTTGTGGAACATTTCCATTAACATAAACGTTCTTTTATGTAATCACTTTGGAAAGTTCAACAAAGTTGTTCTCTTCCAATCCACTCACTTCCAAGTCAGTGAGCACATAGCTTTCCCCTCGTTTCATCAAGTTCATGGTGCTTAGCATCATGCCAATCTTTCTACCCTGGACATTCAACCATCTTGCTAGTGCCTCAGTACAAAAGGTGGCAAAGCTGCCTGGGTCCATAAAGGCATAAACTTATCAATCTTTTGGACTTTATTTTGACAGGCACTATGGCAAGAACACAGTTCTCTCCAGCCCCAGTGCAGGTACTTGTCTCCTGCCTCACTGTGGCAGGTAAAGTGGTAACTTAAATGTTTCCTACTAGAATGTTTCTTTGAGCACAACTGATGTGGTTCTTTTGTTACAATCTTTGTTTAAAGGTAGGGTAGGGAATTTCGGAGCGGCTAGCAATATATCAAGCTAGCTTTGAAAGTATGAGATCCCACTTCTTTAGAGTGCTTTCCAAAGCCAGGCCTCCTTCAAAACACATGAATGCACACAGTATAGAGTCTGCAAAGCGCCACGAGCCGAGAGACGGCAATAAATTACATCATGTCTCAAAGTACATTACAATAATAATGAATGGAAACAACTTACAAAGCTCTTACTTGTACTACTTGACAGCTGCAGATGCATTTCGGCATTGATAGTGTTGACATAGAAACACATGAATCCGAGTTACAACATGGTGTGAACACAGCATAAGCTCGTTGTTGTTGTTTTGGTTCAGCAGGAACTGAAAAAGATGACTGCTGATTTTACGGAGACTGGTGACTGTCTACGACATGCTGATGACGTGTGATGTTTGAGTGAGCAGGGTTTGCAGAGGTATGGAAATACATATGTTGACAAGACAACTTGGCTTTTCTCCTGTTGAGCTCCTCATTCTCTTTAGCATGGCCTTTTGCGCAACTAGTAGGGCAGTTTTGAGATAATCCTCATGTTGGTAGGATTATCCAACTCATCCATATATTTAATGTCCTCCATTATGTTGCGACAAGTGACCAGGAACAATGAAAATGTACTTGAAGCCTTTCTATCTTCTGACTTCTGGCTGCCATTTGAATATCATCTGGTATATTCTGGCAGCTCTTTACAAAGTCTCTAGGCTCACCTCTAGTATACTGCTCCAGAAAGTACAACTTGTCAGCACTACTGTAAGGTCTGGAGTCAACAGCATGTTCAAATGCTTTCATAAAAGACCTGAACTCAAGTGGATTTCCATTAAACAAAGGAACATCACATTGAGGAGCGTTGGGTCTTCACGAGCATTGCTATGATATCTGTCTGACATTGCATCACACATTGATGTTTCATTGAAAGTACAACCTGTCAGCACTACTGTAAGGTCTGGAGTCAACAGCATGTTCAAATGCTTTCATAAAAGACCTGAACTCAAGTGGATATCCATTAAACAAAGGAACATCACATTGAGGAGCGTTGGGTCTTCACGAGCATTGCTATGATATCTGTCTGACATTGCATCACACATTGATGTTTCATTGACAGGTGTTGACCATTCCTTTGCAGAGTTTGTACTGCTTCAGTACGCAATGACATTTTGCCATGCTTTGACACACTGTATTCATCATATTCATAATGCTTCTGCTTTGGAATGTCTACAACAGCTGATTGGATAGACATATTTTGCCCTGTGTACAGTTGTTCTTCACAATCTTGATACACTTTCATTTTAGCATTAGACATTGCAAGAGCGATTTCTATTTCCAGCTTTTCAATTTCAGCCTTTAACTTTAACTGCTTCTTTAATTTCCAATGCCTGCCTTTCTTTCAAAGCGGCTGTTTTAGCCAACAAAGCTGTTCTGTTTGATTTCTCAAGAAGAGCTGATGATGCAGTGGATATTGAGGATTTTTTGGAAACAGACATTGCTTCACTTCCCGACTTACAGGTGAGCATGTCATATGGACGACATTGGTGCGGTCCATTGGTGAGACATCGTCACAAATTTGAGACATCTTAATGCACTTTTTAGTTTCCTTTCTATACATTTTTTGCAGCACATTAATTTAGGCTGAAACCAGAAGTCCTGATCGGCATCATGCTCTTCATCTTTTAAATACAGCAACACTGTTGAATTAATTTCAGCAAATTCTTCTAACAGCCATTCGTAGATTTTAAACTATTTGTTTTCAACATCAAGTGGAAAGCATTCTCCATAAGCAATTCAATCTCGTTTGATTGTGTAGTTAATTGTCTCAACTTGACTCTTCTGGCATTTATCTTGTAGTGAAGCTTCTCTTTCAAACCCTTGTCAGCGGGCCCCCTCTTGCGCTTAAATCGCATAATAGCATTGTCGCCAACATCTTTGTTTTGTGAAACTTCTAAGCGGGAGTTGCAAGTAGTAAGATGATCGATCTTCTTTCATTCATAACTTCTTTCATATTCAATAACATTAAACATAGAAATATTGACCCATATTGATAGGATAGCATTTTGCAGTTGATGGAGATTTGTGGGATGCACATCCAGGGCACGAAGCTCCCGTTCCACCACATCCCAAAGATGCTCTGTTGGGTTGAGATCTGGTGACTGTGGGGGCCATTTTAGTACAGTGAACTCATTGTCATGTTCAAGAAACCAATTTGAAATTATTTGAGCTTTGCGACATGGTGCATTATCCTGCTGGAAGTAGCCATCAGAGAATGGGTACATGGTGGTCATAAAGGGATGGACATGGTCAGAAACAATGCTCAGGTAGGCCATGGCATTTAAACGATGCCCAATTGGCACTAAAGTGTGCGAACGAGTAACAAGTGGTTATTTCAGTCAAAGTTGCTCTTTTATCAGCTTGAATCAGTTGGCCTATTCTCCTCTGACCTCTAGCATCAACAAGGCATTTTCACCCACAGGACTGCCGCATACTGGATGTTTTTCCCTTTTCACACCATTCTTTGTAAACCCTAGAAATGGTTGTGTGTGAAAATCCCAGTAACTGAGCAGATTGTGAAATACTCAGACCAGCCCATCTGGCACCAACAACCATGCCATGCTCAAAATTGCTTAAATCACCTTTCTTTCCCATTCTGACATTCAATTTGGAGTTCAGGAGATTGTCTTGACCAGGACCTTGACCACACCCCTAAATGCATTGAAACAACTGCCATGTGATTGGTTGATTAGATAATTGCATTAATGAGAAATTGAACAGGTGTTCCTAATAATCCTTTAGGTGAGTGTATATAATTTTCCATGTAAAATTCACTTAATTTTCAACTACTCATTCATTCTAGAGATTCAGAAACAAACCAATTTGATTAAGAAATATGAACTACAGTTTTTTTTCCCTTCCTCGTTTAATCCCAAATTAGAAGCTTTAATCTGCCGTTGGGTATTTCTACTACTACCTACTTTCAACAGAAAACACTTTTTGCAACTTCTACAAAAACAGACATATGCAAATAAAAAGATCCTAAATAAAGAAAGATAGAGAAAACAAGTTCTTTCAAAGTCTACCCCCGATTCCCGAGGGACTGGTTGAGAGAAGATGCCTGTACGCCTCTTAACATCTGCAGTGTAATTAAAACAGTACTGTCTGGCCATCTTAAATATGAAATGAAACAACTAATCAAGCTTTGCAGGGTCCTGAATAAGCCAGCTGCTTAATAAGAATTTCATTATGAAAGATAAAACAGAAAGTGCCCAACAGTGTTCACAATGTTTTTCTCTCATTTGAATAAGAGATGTCCTGAGACAACCTCTTACCAAACAGTTACAGGCCACCGTCTGTTGAGCGAGAGGCTAAATCCTCTGTAATCACTGCTGCAATATCAGCATTATACTGTAATCTCATTACGCCGCAAAGTTATCACTGACCTTCTCACACTCTAATTAAGAGATATACAGTCATTATACTAATTAAAACTCTAGCTGAGACTTTGTGCAATTAGGAAAACTTTCACCTGCGAGAACTGGTTTCAGACGCTCGAAAGCACTTATTTGTATTAAAAGTCAAAAAATGTGAGGCGGTTCATCTCAAATCAAAAGCCTAAAGTAATTGTCAGGGGAAAAAATGGCTGTTTTGGTTCTGTTCCAGCATGTTTGGGGGTAGGTTGAAAATAAATAAATAAATAAATAAATAAGAAAAGCGTAAATTTTGCATATTGGACACCTGTCATGGACCAGTAGCAGCTCATTTCCCAAGCCTCTGATGGAAAGGCACTTTTCCTGAGCGATCTCACATGGATCATGTAGAGTCAACATATTGGCACTTGTCATTTAATGATACTGCACTTATGTCAGGCCTAAGGGGATAGATCAAAGGAAAGGGCAAGCATGGAGCATTATGAAGTCTCTGCATTAGGTAATGGCCAGCTACTCTTTAATGTGCTCACAGACACCATCAACCTTCTTAATATGAAAAAGAACCCCCCTCAAAAGTCTTTAATACTATAAAGTGATGGGCTAAAAGTGACTGACCATTTACAAATTGAGATCTTGGATTTGTTCACTGCTATACTCACTGGACAATAGAGGCAAATGCTGTATGCACTAAATGTTCTAAACAACCGTTTGGAGGAGCTTGTTCATCTAATCGCAAGGATAAGGATAAGGATATCCTTACCTTCACTTCATCCACCGTTCAACCACTAATCCAACTAATTTATGAACTAATTTCTAAATTATAGATCTTAAGGGAGACTTAAAGGGAGATCTTAGTCTCCCTTTAAGCCTGGTAATAGCATGTTTTATATACTGATAATATCTGGATATTATTTTTGCATTGCATATAAAGATTTGCTTGCACTTACAAACACAAAATGAAAATGGCACTAGCATATTACTTTAATGGTTTTATACAATTTTCCATTTACAGAATTATAAAAAAAAACATTGATGGATGATTCAAAGTGGTTTCCATCATTTTGACAGATAAAATAAATGGCTCTTGCCAAAGAAGTTCTTGTGATATAAAGGCACATAAAAAAAAAGAACTGTTATATTATTTTATTAAAAGAGGGGAAAATGCATTAAACTAAAAATGTTTTAATGTTTAAAAAAGTTATGTTTAATGTTCACAACCGTTCAAATTTTGTTGTTTTTAAAATAAATATTTTTATCTAGTAAGGATACATTAAACCTGCAGTCCGTAAGTTTTTGCCTCTGTGTTGCCATCTCTGTTTGAAACCTGCAATTGCAGTTATTTGCAGAGCTATCTTCATTATGTGAGTTGTGCGTCGGCGCAGCTCCTCAGCGCAGATTAATCTAATGTTTTGAGGAGTATGTGTGGCTGTCAGACACCGCACTGGTGTGAATACTATCCTTCTACTGTGATTTCTATGTCTTGAGGTATGACCAAAATAAGAATTTTACCCGCAAAATGTCATCTGAACAAGTAAGTAGCATGTCTGCCACATGTTCTGACCAACTGAGAAAAAAGCATTACAATAAATCTTTTGCTTTTGACTACGGGTGAATATCCAGTTGTCACTAATTGTCGTTTGGACCTTTCTGGATTACAATCCGGCATAAAAATGATACGTTTAATTATTCCAGCTGCTGTGAGAAAAGGCTATAAATGATCTGCCACCTGCAGCATCCTCACATGCAATATACATGCCTTCCCGGGACTCCTTCTTTATGTATACAGATGTGATGCAAAAGACATACTCGAATTTCCAACAGAAATCCACCAGTACCACTCAAATTATAACACATTATTACAAGCTTACTGTTGTGAAACGGGCTAAGGTAAGGAGATAGTTTTGAATACTGGCTGGTTATGTACTTGCGCAAATTAATTTAGGATAATTTTTAACCAAAAAAAATTTGGACATGCAGCTTTAAATTGATCTAAAGTGTTAGTAAATGACACAGAAGACTGGAGAGTAATGGCAGCTGAAAATTCAGCTATGTCATTAAGGAGCAAATGCTACAATATATATTACTATGAAAACAATATTACTGTTTTTACTATATTGTTGATCAAATAAATGCAGCATTGGCGAGCATAAGAGACTTTTGAACTTTAATGTATTTTTTGTTATAAAATCACAATGCGTCACCAGTACACCTGGCTTTTAATGTGGTGAAGTAAGATCCGTTTGTGATCCAGTCACAGAATACAGTAATGGTAAGGATTTTTCAAGTTAAAACAGAACAAACAACACTGTCTTGGACTAAACACACACACACACACACACACACACACACACACACACACACACACACACACACACACACACACATAACAAAAATAATAAAATAAAATAAAATAAAATAAAACAAAACTTGGTCCAGTATACAAAAGTGTAACAGTCAAGGTGCCCAGAAGGGATGCGCAGCTTAACCCTCAGAGAAGTCGCTGGGGGCTGGCTGAACGGCCAACTTGTCCAAATGTCCAATAAATGGTTTTAGAGCTTGAATAGAGTCTCCTCAATCACAGACAGCAAGTGAAATCCATTCAACAGTATTAGAAGAACGTCATAATTCTTGCCATGTGAACAGCTATACATCATAAACAAGCTTAGATAATCATTCTAACACATATAGAGTGTAAAAACATACTACTACGACTTACAAAGCAGCCTTTTAACTGCATGACCACACTTATTGAATAAAAGAAGCAAACATCACAGCTGACCAGACTAAGTTCCCTAAGTGCACCTTTTAACATGCAAAACTCATTTTAAGAGCTGCTGAAAAAGCCATCCTGCAGAGCAAGCCGTTGTTTCTCGTTAGGCTTGCGAGTGAGTCATTGCGGCGACCAAATCCTGACACGCATCACATCCAATCACATTACTGGCCCGTGACAGACTGAATAATGAATGAAAAGACATTCCACGGTCTGACCCAGATGGATGTGTTTTTCTTACCCAAAAAAAGGCTTAACGAGACTAGAAGCGGGTTAGCGCAATAGCCAATTTAATAGGTAAAACACAATCAACATGCATGCCAAAAACAGAAAGGAATCAAAATGACTTTTAAACCATGAGGAACGACATTACGATGAGGTAGAATGATCTCGATTTTGCAAAAGCATTTGTAAGGCCATGATGAATGAGTAATCAGCAGTGTACGCAGGGCGCCTGAGCTGCCACATGCAGTCACCACCCGGTAATAACAGTCTAATGATGCATTTTTGCAATCTGCTGCCCACTCAGGTTAGTAAACATTACTCACAGTGCAAAAGCTCATCACACACAAATGCAAGCACACAGATGGAGTTGGCTGCAGAGATGCGCAGAGGACTGTGATTTGCCTCTCATAAATACAGGTTCATAAACAAAAACAGATTTAAAGGGCACAGCGGAGACAAACACACAAACGTATGCACACGAGCACCTGAAGAGCGATCAAGACCTAGGTATATTGTAGGTTGATGTAGTGTGACAAGAGAATTGGTTGTGCTGTGAACGGGGCTAAGGTTAACATTCCTCCTCTGCATTTAAAGAGCCAGTGTAAAATGCAACTAAAATGGAGGCCTGGGACAGACGAGGTGAACATTCATAATGGCATACAGCCACACTCACCGATCCGCTTATACACGCACTCGAACTTACCTCTCCCTCGCTCGCATTCCAGTGCCTTCTGCTAGGCCAATACATCACTGCACTCCGAAACCAAATGAGGCAATCACTCAAAATTATTTGCATATAAACTAGTGAAACATTGCAAAGTTAAACTCTCTTGAATGTTAATTACAAACGTAATGCACAATTTGCTGATTAATGTTTCATTGCATCTTGTAGGGAGGGACGGTGGGACTTGGGGAACAGCACTGCGGCTGTACGCTAAACCGAGGAAGGTGTTTACGCTCCAGCTCAACATGTATTGCTTAAATATGAAAAGAACAATTTCTTTTTTTCTTTTTGTGTGAGTGTACAGAAAGGATTAAGAGTGCTAATGACCTCTGACATCTAAGTTCATCATCATGATTCCTGAAAACTAATATGATAACCCTCACATGTATAAACCCTTCTATATTTCATTTATGCAGAATGCTAATTAAAATGTATTCTTAAACATTTATGGGCATGAACAAAGAGCTCATTGGCTGTTGGCACAGAATAAGAATTTACATAAGGAGGAAGAGGATCATCTGGCACTGCTGCATGTAGAGCAGAAAGAGGCATTGACATCAATAATGCATGATCAATCTATTCATCCTTATTAATTATTCATGCTTTCAAAACTAGACAGGAAGGCAAGGTGTGAAATGTATAAATGTATGTCATGTTTTTGGGGTTTTATTGGGGGGCCGAACAGACACTTTTTTTTATTCTATTTCAATACTTGACCCAGGATTCTAAAGCCTGTCGTAATCATTTTAGCAGGTGGCTGGAATATCCAATATAGTAACATGATTCTCTCTGACCTTTTTTTCTTGGTCTGAGAGAATTTGCATAGATAGGTGTCTTAAGGCAGATGATCTCCCAAGTTACCTTGTACAAATTAAATTACCATTTGTTGTATTAGGGATTTTGGCTAGTCAATGTTCTGAGTACAAAATTTTTTCCATACAATCATCACTGAACAACTGGTGTGTACACAAAATTACACTCAATAGAATATATTTTACATATAATTAATTTGGTCTGTACCAGTGTCAACAGATGCACAGCACAGGAATAATTAAACGAGGAAAGCGTTTCACCAAAATACAACACAGTTCGTGCACCTTATTGCTTTATTAAACTTTCAGAAAATGTCATTAATGGAGCTTGGTATCCAACACTGTCAGAAAAGAAGGTACATTGCTGTCGCTGGAGCGGTACCCTAAGGTACAAAACTGAAAAGATACTAATATGTACCTTTATGGTATTAATATACACCTTTAAGGTACTAATACACACTCTTAAAGTACTGATATGTACCTTTAAGGTACTAATACACACTCTTAAAGTACTGATATGTACCTTTTAAGTTACTATGTACCATTTAGGGGTGAGTATGGTACAAAGATGTACCTTTTCACTTTTGTACCTTAGGATACCGCCCCAGTGACAGCGTTGTACCTTTTTTTCTGAGAGTGAATGCATGCACATTCATTAAAATGTGCATGAAATCTTTTTCAAAATGAAACAGAATGCTACTTGTGGTCAGACGTACAACCTGGAAACTTTGACTTTGCCAGGAATATGACGTCACTGCAATGTGCACAGTTAATGGAAAACATTCTCTGTTAAGCAAATAAAAATCATGAGTGAGAAACAGTTACGCCATTAGATTTTGCTAAAACCTGCAAATGATAAAACTCGTAAGCAGGGAAAAAAACAGATAGCAATTTCATTCTGTTGTACGTCATCTGAGCATCAAACAACAGAATGTTGGGCTGTATTACTGTAGGTGGAATTCAGAAATAATTCTTGTTTTGGGGTCAGTTTGACCACATTAGATTTTCAACCTGCTTGAAACACTGGTTAAACTTTCTTGAAAATGTGTGAATATTTCATATTCAGGTTCATGAATGTTCATGCAAAGTTTGGACACAGATGTGTTTTGGAACATCTGTTGCTGGATGTGTTAGGCTATACAAATTTTGTTATGACTTGTGTTGGAGTAAAGATTTCATGCAATTTGTCATAAATTAACAATCAAGAGCCAGGTAAAAAACATGAACACCTTATCTTATTAAGGTTATTTTATTAAACAGTGAAATATTAAATACTGTACATGAATTTAAAAAAATCTGTCGAAATAGTTAATTTTAAACTAAACAGCACTGAAAAGAAGTGAGAGAAACCAATTTTACCCACCCAAAGGTTTGAGAATCAGACATAAAAAGGCAGAGGAAGTACAACCAGCAATAAAATACACTTACACTATGTACAAAATAACATTAGATACTATTTAACTTACTCGTAGTGATTTTGTGGCGTGATTGATAATGAGCGTCACCACCACATCACCGCCACATCTCGAGTTTCTCCCGGAGGAGCTTCGGAAGACGACCAGGCCTGGACTTTATGTTGTGTTTTGTGTGTTTGCGCTTTTACATTCATTTTGTGTTTGTGTATTTTGTGATTTATTAAAGTGCGTGAAACGTTCACAGGTTCCCACTTCCTCCTTTCCTTAACAAATAATCTTGTTACAAGGATTAAACAAGAATATCCAACATTTGACTTGCAATGTCAGGCACCAACACAGAAAAGAGATGTTTTAATAACAAAGTTCAGGAGGAGCACATTCAAATGATCTACCCAATCAGCATAAGAGGAGGTCTATGAATAAGTAACTGACTCAACTATGTTCCTCGACAGTTTTTCTCAAACTCACCTGGTTACTATCCTAACCAGAGATAAGGGGGTGGGTTGGGGTTCGGTACTATGGGTTCGGGCCACATTTCAAGCTCGGAGCCCTCCCCCAGACAGCACACCAAATACGCATACTGTTTTACTTTAATCACTTGTAAGTGTGAACTCGTGAAAACTAGAGATTATGAGTCCTCCTTTATCCATTCTCCATCTACAACTAAACAGAATTAGAGGTGGCGTCACAGAACATTTTGATTTTTGTTATCATTGTGTTGAGAGAGAAAATTGTCCAGCTGAGCATGTTTGGAAATCATTGGCGTTATCCCCAAGCAGAAACAAAAGCAGGAGTGGATTTTATACAGCACATACAGTATGTTGAGAATAAGAATGGGCCATGTTCTTATTCTGTGTACTAGAGGTGTGTGTAATGCATTCATGTGTTCCTCTGCTTGACTGACTAACTGACTGATGGATTGATTGGCAGTGGCAGGTCTGACTTATTCATGTGGGGCTAGAGGCAGGTTGTCAGGCTGGTTCATTGGGGTTCTGGGAGTGTGCCGGTCTTACGTCTGGCCCTGGAGAGAAGGGGGCAGCACGAGCAATGGTCTGGCCCAGTCAGGCATAGCCGAGCAGTGGGAGACTGCAGCTGTTCTCCCTTGGTGTTGACCACTTTTTATCCCACTGCCTGTTCTGGACCCTGACAGACCGGACACAGTTGGCTACGCCTGACTGCATGAAACCCTTTCCCAGCACAATACAAAACTGCTCACACAAACACACGATCACACACACATGATCACACACACATGCAAAGCCACAGAAGAAAGGATAACATTCTGAATGTGTAGGTTTGAACCAGAGTTCCTCTTCTCATCATACTCCCACATTTGTCTTTTCCATTTGGTTTCAAACCATGCTACAGTTGTGAAAACTCCGGCAGCCGATTACCATTGTAATGAGAAGCACCGTTTAATTCTTGATTTTATCACTCTATTGCAAAATCATCATCATCATCATATTATTATGCAAAGAGAGATTAAGAATGAGAGCTGCTTCTGTGGAGATAAGTAGAAGCAAAATGACCTATATTATTGTCAGGGTTCTGTCACTACAGTCTGTTTATTCTTGGTTTGGTGACAGAGCTCTGACACTCCTATTGCCTTGTCTTGTCATGGTGAGCGTGTGGTTCAGAATTCGCTCAGGCTGAACGCTCTTCTGTCCATACGAGTTTGATTTGGGTTGTGTCAGGATTCAGACATTCATGCTCTGTGTGTTTCCTGTTGTGAGGGCACAGGATGACAAATGTTGTCATTCTGTTGTGTTGATGTTTGAGCGTGCAGTTTCGAGTTCGCTCGGGCTGTACGCTCTTCTGTCTCGTGTTTTCATCGGCCGCATGTTTTCTTGTTGTCTTGTGTGAACATGTTTTGTTTTCTTTGAGCACATGGCTTGCGATGGTTTTCGCTGGCCATGTGCTTGTGTTTTTGGGTAAGTTTAGTGTGAGCACATGGCTTCTCATGTCCGTTTCTTTGTGCCATGTGCTCGCATGTCTATTGTGTAACCCCACCCTTGTTTTCTGATTATTGGTTCATTTGCCACACCTGTCCTCCCTCATTACCTGCTTTTTTTGCTTTCCTATTCATTCTCCTTGTGTTTGCAGTCCTGTGCCATATCATCGTTAAATGTACCTCTCATGTCCTGTCTTGTCGAAAAACAAGATGGCGCAGCCGTGTTCGGTCGCCGTTCAGGTCGCTCCGCGAAGACTGTGCTTTTATTTATTATTTTACTCTCTTTTACTGTCAATTTTTACAAATTTATCATCTGCATTGATCTGCTATGACAGCAAAACACTTTTGGACATTGGTTACCGCTACACTGAACTGTTTCAGGACACTTTCACCAGTCCTCTGTGGCCATCTGAGATTCGTCGGAACGCCGAGTTGAACAATGGCCAGTCAAGTCGAAGGCGAAGAATCAAGAAACACCGCGGGAAACGTGCTGGGATTTGCAACAGACTGAGAAAAAGGGCTTTCAGCCCACCTCTCCCGAGCATTCTGCTCGCAAATGTCCAATCCTTGGAGAATAAGATGGACGATCTTAGAGCCAGGATTTTCTCATGTCCAAGTTTTCAACAGGACATGAGAGACTGTAACATCTATTGTTTGTCTGAAACATGGCTCACGCCCGTGGTCCCGGACACAGCTGTGACGCCGTCGGAGAACTTCTCTGTTTTTCGGATGGACAGAACAGCCGAGGCCGGTAAATCTAAAGGCGGTGGAGTGTGTTTCATGATCAACAAGAAATGGTGTGATCCCAGGAACATCTCCATTCTTTCGCGATCCTGTTTGCCTCATCTGGAACATTTAATAATCATTTGCCGCCCATTCTATCTGCCGAGGGAGTCTTCCTCGGTCATCGCAACTGCCGTTTACATTCCACCACAGGCAGACACAGGGCTGACTTTATCTGGCCTTCATGATGTTACCAGTGGCTTCATAAACAAACACCCGGATGCTGCTTTCATCGTCGCGGGCGATTTTAACAAAGCAAATTTAAAGAAAGTCTTGCCAAACTTTCACCAGCATGTCTCCTGTCCTACACGAGGAGCAAACACATGGGATCATTGCTACTCTTTGTTTAAGAACGCCTATAAAGCTCATTTACTACCAGCTTTTGGCAAATCGGATCATGCCGCCATTTTCCTCACACCTGAATACAGACAAAGGCTCGTTCAGGAACCCCCGGTGAGGCGGGAAGTTGAACGCTGGTCACTCCATTCAGAGACCGCGCTACAGGCAGCTCTTGATGACGTCGACTGGGACATGTTCCGGGTGAGTTCATCTGACATCAGCGAGTTCACGGATGTGGCGCTTTGCTTCATCAACACGCTTACAGATCAGAAACCGTGGGTGGACAATTCAATCCGCGCTGCAGTGAACACACGCACTGCCGCTTACAACGCCGGTCTCCTAACAGGGAATATGAATGACTATAAATCATCCTGCTATGCTCTCCGACGCGCAGTTAAAGCCGCAAAGCTCCATTATAAGGATCGAGGGGAGTCTCATTTCCAACTCAACGACTCCCGGCGCATGTGGCAGGGACTGAGGACCATCTGTGCTTTTGGATCTAGATCCTCTGCAGAGGTGAGAGCTGATCCGTTGCTTGTGAACGAGTTAAACTCTTTCTACGCTCTCTTTGATTGTAATCGCGGCAGCGCGACTCCGCCAAGTGATGCGTCAGAGGGAATTACTCAGAGCAGCAACAACCACGTGATCTCTGTCTCGGAGGATGAAGTTCGGAGGGCACTCAAGCGTGGATGTCAGGAAAGCTGCCGGGCCGGATGGTATTTCAGGTCGTGTTCTGCGGTCCTGTGCTGATCAGCTCGCCCTCGCCCAGTCCCTCGCTACATCTGTGGTCTCCACCTCCTTCAAAAAATCCACCATCATCCCTGTCCCTAAGAACAGTAAACCCTCTTGCCTAAATAACTATCGTCCAGTGGCTCTCACGTCTATAGTCATGAAGGTCTTTGAGAGACTCATTAAAAACACCATTTGCTCCTTCATTCCTGACACTTTGGACCCTCTTCAGTTTGCCTATCGTCATGTCCTCCATTCCTCCCTCACTCACATCGACAGCAAAAGTGGGAACTACGTAAGGCTGCTATTTATTGACTATAGCTCAGCCTTTAACACCATAGTTCCCATTAAGCTAACCGCCAAACTCCTGGATCTCGGCCTGAATTCTTCTCTCTGCCACTGGATTGAAGACTTCCTCACTGGCAGGCCTCAGGTGGTGAGAGTAGGCCAGTTCACCTCCACCTCCATCACCCTGAGTGTGGGAGCTCCACAGGGCTGTGAGTCCCCTGCTCTACTCTCTCTACACACACAGTTTGTCCACACACAGCTCCACCTCTATCATCAAATTTGCTGATGATACTGTTGTCCTGGGCCTCATTTCCAACAACAATGAGACGGCATACTTGGACGAGGTGGAGCAACTAACATCATGGTGCCAGGACAACTGTCTCTCTCTGAACGTTGGCAAGACCAAAGAACTGATTGTGGACTTCAGGAAGAGACCGCAACGGACATACTCCCCTCTCATGATCAGTGGGTCACCAGTAGAGAGAGTGAGCAGCTTCAAGTACCTGGGTGTAAACATCTCCGAGGACCTGACCTAGACTGCACACATTCAGACACAGGTGAAAAAAGCCAGGCAAAGACTGTACCACCTGCGCCAGCTGAGGAGATTCAGGGTTTCACCAGCTATCCTGAAAATGTTCTATTTAGGGGCGATAGAAAGTGTATTAACTCAGTGCATCACAGCGTGGTATGGGAACAGCACCAGTCATGACTGCAAAGCCCTGCAAAGAGTCGTGCGCTTATCCGAGCGTATCTCAGGGTCAGCTCTCCCGTCTCTGCAGGACGTCTACACCAAACGCTGCAAAGGTAGAGCTACTAAGATCATCAAGGACTCTAATCACCCTGCAAACCCTCATTTCACGCTGCTGCCATCTGGTAAGCGCTTTCGAAGCCTGATGGCCAAAACTGAGAGACTCAGAAGGAGCTTCTTCCCCCAGGCCATCAGATTCCTGAACTCAGTCACTTAACATCACGTGACTTCACTTCAGGATAAACATCGACATACTGACATTGCACTGCACTTTCTGTTCTCGTTGTTACTGTGTAACAACCTGTTATAAACCTGTTTGCAAATTATACTTTGTACATTTCTGTTAACCACATATTTATAAGTCTACAGTTTACTCACTGCACAGTTTATTTCACTTATTTTATTCCACTTCTTTATTTATTTATTTTTTTTCTACTTGATTTATTTATAATTCTACATTATTATATATATATATATATATATATATATATATATAGTACTTTTTTATTTTTTATTCTATTTCTATTATAATTTCCTCCTTGTGTTTTTAACTATGAATTTGGATACTGTATTGCATAATTGTCCATGGAGCGGACCTGTTTACATTTCACTGCCGGTTGTATATTCTGTATATAACTGTGTATGTGACAAATAAAACTCTTGAATCTTGAATTTGAATCTTGTCCGATCCTGTTTGCCTTGCCCAGATGACAGTCATGTTTTCCTCCACGGGGTAGTTTTTGTTTGTTTTTGTTTAACTCTTGATTAATAAAAAGCCCAAACCTCGCCTCATCCCTTCACCTAACCCTTACAAGTATAAGCTAATCATACGTCACAAAAAGCAGTTCACCTATGCACTGTAAATCCTAATGTTGTATAACCAAGCATTACTCAAAATGATCTGTGCTCAAGTACTCGTAAAACTACCCCGATACAACCGCACCCAATACCACTTTATGGAAACGCATCCTCGGATGCGGAGCCGCACGGAAAGTTACATTCACTGTACACACCGCCAAGTGAAAAGGGGTCTCTCACGCTCTCAATGCGCACGACAGCAATGACTTCATTTTTGCCGTGCGCACCTTCACACTAGTGCAGACACGGCGAGTATAAACCAAGCTTAACCTCTCATTACGCAGATACCTCTCGGTAGTGAGTAGTATTGAAAGTGAAAGTTTGTTTAGTAAGGATGTGCGATCCATTTGAAAGAACACTTAAACTATGAATAGTCAAATGCCATACTGAAAGCCGCTAAAAATCGATCACATGCGAAATGCTTGCCTTTTCACTGACGCAACGTTAGCCATTATAGACATATTGATTCAAATCAACTGATTCAATACACAGCACAGAACCAATAAGTCAAACCTAATAGCCTATATTATAAACAGATTTCCTCGAATAAAACTGAGTCCACATAAGCCAGCATGTTAAGGTATTGTTGTTCGTTACCACGGCAAACTACATGCGTTTCTGGGATGAACGCGCTTCTCATGTATGAAAAGTATCTTCACACATGAAGATTGGCAAAAAGGCTTGTTGACAACTGTACATTATTTAACCGTATTTTCATATCTTTAGGGTGTTGATATAGCAACTGTTCAAGTGCAAAGTTTCATTCATAATGTTTCTCCTAATCCAATATACAAACCCGATTCCAAAAAAGTTGGGACACTGTACAAATTGTGAATAAAAACAGAACGCAATGATGTGGAACTTTCAAATTTCAATATTTTATTCAGAATACAACATAGATGACATATCAAATGTTTAAACTGAGAACATTTATAATTTTAAGGGGAAAATAAGCTGATTTTAAATTTCATGGCATCAACACATCTCAAAAAAGTTGGGATAAGGCCATGTTTCCCACTGTGTGGCATCCCCTCTTCTTTTTATAACAGTCTGCAAACGTCTGGGGACTGAGGAGACAAGTTGCTCAAGTTTAGGAATGGGAATGTCCCATTCTTGTCTAATACAGGCTTCTAGTTACTCAACTATCTTAGGTCTTCTTTGTCGCATCTTCCTCTTTATGATGCGCCAAATGTTTTCTATGGGTGAAAGATCTGGACTGCAGGCTGGCAGCGGCTGTACAGCCAAATCAAATTCTGTTGCATTATTTTCCTGTTAACACTGTGAAGCTGCTTTAAAACAATTGGTATAGTAAAAAGCACCATATAAATAAAGGTGACTTGACTTGACTTGCATGACATGTAAGAAAATGGAAAAGTTTTGTGTAAGCTTTCAAAATCCTCCTCATCTTCGTGGACATTTATCTGAAGCCACGGCGAGTGCCAGAGAAAAGCAACACACGCAAAATTTTAAAAGGTAAAATTTAATTATTTTGTTTTGCTGCAGATATACACTTTTTAGAATAATATATTAATTTCAAGATATAACATTAATACAACAGTAATTTAAACATAGTCTTTGTAAAAAAAAATATATATAAAAAAATGTGTTACAGGTTACATTTATGTGAAATGGGCTGCAGTGCCATGTTTGTTTAGGAAAACACCAAGTTGAATGTTAAAATGTCAGCATCAATTTATTTTGTATATTTACTTTGTTACAGTCAGAAAGTGAAAAACATCTGATGAAAATAAAACTCGGTATCCCAAGTACCCAAATGTAAGCACTTGTACTTGTACTTGGTCTGAAAAAAAGTGATATCGGTGCATCCCTAATTGCATTGTTTAATTAAGGGTTGTACATCATTTCCATGACTGGAGCTGCCAGTTTGCTAAGCTTCAAATGATTATTAAAAATCAAGCACAAACTATGCAAATGCGGCAGGCCTTCCGGCGCACTCAGTGTCTGAATTCGTTCACTCCTTCAAGTGGACTATATTAGTGGACTAATGTAGCGATTAGTGAATGAGGATATAGGAGACGATTTCAAGCACAACTTTAGGATCACTTGAAAATCACAAGCAGGTGTGTCGAAGCAGGTTGGAAGTAAACTTTGCAGGACAGTGGGTCTCCAAAGGCAGGGTTCTATTAGTCAGTATGCAGCTAATAATATTAAATAATTTATCTTATGGAAATGGAAATTTGACAGTAAAGCTGTTGAGATGCAGATGTAAATATACTTATATTAACAGTAACATCTTAAGAAGCGTAAAACTACATGGTTTATAAATATTTAAGAAAACTGGCATAGCTTGTAAAAATTACTGTAATTATATTTCATTACTAATTTAATACATTTAAAACATTATACGTGACTATATTAATATAACATTAAATATACCACATTTCTGCCACAATACCATGGTTACAGTCAGTGTTACTAAAGTAAATCCATGGGAAATGTTGGTGATTTGTGGATTTAAAAGCCTTCTAACAGGTACATTATGCTGCATTATTTTCCAGTGGCTACACTTGTGCCACAGCAAAAATGGACAGTTTTACCCATGTTATGATAAGTCTTTGGGAACTGTCAAAGGACCAAACCAACATACTGTATGCAAAAAAAAAAAAAAAAATTCATGACAGAACTCTGTGAGGAAAAACGCTATAATGGCACTGGATGAAAGTTGGAGGATGGTGAAGCGCTGTCATCACAAAGACAAACTGAGATGTAATTAATAAAATACTGTTAGCGCCACCCTCCATTTCCCATTTCATGGCAGCAACAAGAGGGAGCGACACTTAGCTCCACACTGCTGCCTTCATAATCTATTCCCTCTGATTGTCCCTGATTCCCTCTCTCTCTTTCCCCTCCGACGCACGGCATGTCATCGCTAACAAGCTTAACCAGCCACCAATACATCAACTGCTTCTTTTTGTCGGGCCGGCCACTTGGCCACATCACACGCAATTACGGCACTTTGCACAAGGCCCATTTTGCATAAAAGATATACATCACAAGCCGTGCTCCCCACAGTTCTTGATTCTCTTTGAGAAATATGAGCTGAGCTCTGATGCAAAGAGTTTTGGACAGAAGGGCATAAAGGTATCTCCTTTTTATGATCGCATATTTTTGATGCATGTGAATTTCCATTTGTTTGGTACGCGTTTAAGTTTGTGTTCAAAGACAAAGGTGAAGAATGTGTCTGAGATAACAAGCATGAGGAAAAAACAGAGCCTGACGCTTATGCATACATTGTGAATATCCGATAGTGGCAAAGCAAGGCATCGCATTTCCGTCTGCTTTTCAAAGGATGCAATGAATATTTAAATATGCATAGAACTGACAGGCTAACTTATAAAGAATCTGAATGAATAAGAGCTGGCTCCTTTGTTGCAAACTTTTCCCTATACTGCCATGCAACTCTGAAGAAATAAGGGGAAGGAAGAGAGGAAAGAAATGGAGCAGGAAGCAGATGGTTTAGAATTAAAGAATTAGTCAGACAAAGAAACTGACAGGAAATCAGATTCATGGGTTAAAAGAAAAGATGGGACACAGTGGCAGAGAAACTTCTGCAGCATGATTTCAAGCAGATCCAACATGCCTCAGTCCACTCCATTTAACCGGTGAGATGCTGAATGAGCTACAACAGTCCATGGGTTTGTTTGCTGCTTGTTTTTCCACTCAATGGCCTCTTTGAAGTGTGCAGCTCCAAGATGAAGCAGCTCATATTCACTTATTTTCAAATGGCAAATATTTACCGCAGTGATTTAAGGCTGTGAGCAGACCATTTATTTGTGAGATTTGTGTGTGGTTGGTTTGTGTGTAGATGTATACCGCAGCCCATGTATTGCCTCATTCAGGTTTATGCCTTTCCAAGCTTTCTCCATGGGACTTGTTTTCTTTTAGCAACAATAGAAGTTGGAGTCACTAAATGTGATAATACAAAAAGACAGTGTTCCAAAAATAATAGCAAAACATAAGTAGAAATAACAAAATAATATAATAAAATAATGTAGTAATAACAACAATAATAATAATAATAATAATATAAAATATTAAATATTTTAAATAAAAAGTAAATTAATAAAAAATATAATACATGCTTTGTGTATTATAATATATAATACACAAAAACTATTGGAAATTGTGAAAAGGACCATTATTTAATTTATTTCTATTTTTCAGGGAGGTTTTTAAATGACTTCTTTAATTATTCAGAATAGATCTTGATGCTAACATTTTTCCCAAGAAGCATGTGCTTCAGGATTGAAAAATGTAGAAACTCATAAAAAAACATTTTTTTTTAATTCTTAAAGGAATACAAGGAGACATTTACAAGCAAAATCATTTTTTTTTTTTTAAAAAAACAGTACGCAAGGGTTTTGAATATTTAAGGTTTCAAACTGTATTGCATAATGTAATGTTTATAATAACCAAGGAAAGACTTTTAGGGTGTACTCACACTAGGTGATCTGAACCGTGCTGTTTAGCTGGCCCTGGCCCGCTTGGAAGAATTGGGCCAGAGCGCGGTTCGGTTGTCTAACCACACTGTCTAACCACGCCGGAGCATGGAACAGCTGTGCACTAACTGTCATCATTACGACAGCAAACACAGAACTATTACTACTTGGATACACTTTTCAATTCATTCAAGTATATTTAGGTTTATAACGGGTCTGGTTTTCACCTTATTGATGAACAGGGATTGTAGTTTGTAGCTGCAAATTCCTCCATCAAAGCCAGCTGCCTTCATAATAATCGCCTGATACGTGCAGTACAATCAAGTGAAAATCGCTGCGTGGCATAAATCTATTAGTCAGTCTATTGGTGAAAGCGCCTTTCTTCCAGTCTTATTCAAAGCAAAAAGTTGCATTGTGAATGACGTAAGTGTGTTCCGGCCCGGTATGTTAAGTGCAATGTGAGTGCAGGCCAGCGGGGGAGTGGGGAGGAGGAACAATTACGCTCGGGCACGGTACAAGGCAACAATGCCTAGTGTGAGTACACCCTTAATTATATACAGGCCCAAAATACATGGGACCACTTAAAATATGCACTCTTACAACCATTATGACATGAATACACTGTATTCATTGATTGTGAACGACTGAAAATCCAGGATACGTTAGAATATTCCACATCTCAAAGCACACAAATGATCGACAATCGCTTAGCTTTGATCAATGTAGATAAAACACAAAAAAGAAGGTCACAAAAACACAAATGCATACATTCTGGCACATGTGATGCTACTGTCTCTTTCAGGAACGTATGGGATCACCTTGAAGCTCTGAGAGCCAGAGGTTCTGCTGGATCCGATAAAGAACAGAGTTCACCAAACCTCACTGTGACTAATGACCCAAGCAAGCCCATCTCTTCCTCCCAGCCCTCATATCAGCTCCTATGACATTTAAAGCAGTAAATGCCAGTGGCTTCTGGTGAGGAGAGAAGGATTTCTAATGGAAGGCAAGGGGGCAGTGCAGCAGATTCAATAATAACGGGTAATAAAGCCCCTCATCATGCGCTTCTAACATTATAAGCGCTCAATCCATGCCAAATGAGACCCGGAGTGATCACAACAACAAATATACACAGAGAGCTGATCTTGGATGAGCTAGTCAGCATGTTAGTACAGTTCAATGAATCTGCACCAGGCCAAGCAAAGGTAGAGATCCAGAGTCACACACACAAGCCCATAGCTTTCCAAAAACTCCAAATTAGGAAGCTCAGATAGGGCTTCTCCATCTTGGAAACAGCTTGCCCTCCCATTTCTCCTCCCATGCTCCATGTCGCTCTACATCCCAGCCTACTGATGGAATAAATCATGGAGGCACGATAGTTTTAATGGCTTTTTAATGAGTCTAATGTTTTCTGTTTTAATGAACTTCTTACATCAGCTTTAATCATTTTGAAGGAATGAGAAATGATTGAGGAATGGCCTACATTAATTTAATTTACTGTTCAATCTGCCCAGCAGACTCCTCCAACCAGAAACAAGAGTAAGGGGGGAGTGGGATGACAAAGGAACTTGTCTAGTCTGATCTGCGGAGGCAAACAAGTGTAATTTACGATGGAACATTAAATGCTTGTTGTTTCTTCCTTATCACCAATTAAATAGCTTTGTCGTGACCCATTGATTTGGGTTAAAATCCCACAAAATAAAGTGTGGCTTAGAGCATAAACACGTTAATCAATCTAGACAACTGCTTGTTCCTTTGGTATGAGCATGTCAATCACATTGAAAAACACAGGGGAATGAGCTGACGGGGATGGAGGGCCCTGGATATGAATGGATAAGATGCTGTCAACTAGAATGCTGGGAAAAATTAAGATTGATTTAGATTCAGCATTAATTCTTTAGTCAACGAACACCTGCCTGTCCACCATGCATTTTATTTAGTGGAGGCAACTAATAAACACCTGCCATCCAAAATGTTAGCATTAATATAACCCACTTTACATTCATTTTTACAACTGTATTTGGTTTCATTTGCACCAAACTTGTTAAAGAAGTATTTTTGCTGTAAGTGCATGTGCAGCCTCAAAGATCTGAGCCCCCTGCTGAAAGATCCAGCATAAACCAGCATGGATTCCAGTTAGTGTTGGTATTGTGCTGGTCCAGGTTGGTTTATGCTGGTATAATACTATAAAATAATACTATAATTCATGCTGTTCTCAAGCAAACCAAAGCTGGTTCACCAGCATGGTCTTGCAGGGTTGAGTGTGAGTAGGCCAGTTCTCTGTATGCAAGCAGTGTTAAGAACAAGCATTGTTTTTGCTTGCATCTATACTCAACATATTAATGATGTACAATTTAAGGTAAAAACATATGATTTATTGAATTATAGGATTATAACTTTGTAATTTATCGTGCTCCCTCTGCTGAAAGTAGAACTGTCAAAAAGTGCACATATAATAAAAGGTATGTCAGTACAGTCAGGAACATGAAATATTGTTGAAAATAGGGATATCAGGCACTTCAACATTTGCTGGATCATAATTGATTCAACTAAAGTCTAAAGGGAACACTAATCACCATAATGGTGACTTGAAACAGACTTTAACAACCTTTGTACATGTACCATATGAAAGAAATAAAGCCAAACTGGTTTGTTATAAGTGAATATGGTAATGCTGTTTTTATGGCAATGCAGGTGTCATCACTAATCTACTTTATTTCACTAACTGCAACATTGCTTCAGTGTTAGTTTTACTTTTTATAGATTGGGACCATATGAAAACATATGAGTAATGCTTGTTTCACACATAACATTTAACATGTAACCAGCAACATGCGTTTTTCTTTATTTACAACATATCCTGGTCCACCAGCACACCATCATCCCATGCTGGTCCCAGCGTGCAAAACAGCTGCTGATTGGTTTATTACATTCTCAGAACTTCAAATGTGTGTAACGGTGATTTGCTTTTACCATCATTATAACCTCAAGCAAAAATAAAGGTGCTCAAGTGCAAATGAGTCCCTTTGGATTAGTGTCCATGAAAAGAAAGATCCAGGCTGCTCTAATCACATTGTCTGTACAGCCGTGGACAAAAGATTTGAGAATGACACAAATATTAATTTTCACAAAGTCTGCTCCTTCAGTGTTTTTAGATCTTTTTGTCAGATGTTACTATGGTATACTGAAATAATAATTACAAGCATTTCATATGTGCCAAAGGCTTTTATTGACAATTACATGAAGTTTATGAAAAGAGTCAATATTTGCAGTGTTGACCCTTCTTTTTCAAGATCTCTGCAATTCGCCCTGGCATGCTGTCAATCAACTTCTGGGCCACATCCTGACTAATGGCAGCCCATTCTTGCATAATCAATGCTTGGAGTTTGTCAGAATTTGTGGGTTTTTCGTTTGTCCACCCGTCTCTTAAGGATTGACCACAAGTTCTTAATGGGATTAAGGTCTGGGGAGCTTCCTGGCCATGGGCCCAAATTTCGATGTTTTGTTACCCGAGCCACTAAGTTATCACTTTTGTCTTATGGCAAGGTGCTCCATCATGCTGGAAAAGACAATGTTCGTCACAAAACTTTTATTGGATGGTTGGGAGAAGTTGCTCTCAGAGGATGTTTTTGTATCATTCTTTACTCATGGCTGCGCTATTAGGCACCTTTTCTTCTCTGGACAAGCTTTTTTTTTCCTTCCCAAATTGTGAGTGAACCCACTCCCTTGGCTGAGGGATATTCATGTCTAACTCCTCATTCTGAATTGAGCATCACCTGAATGCCATAAACACAACGTTAAGAAAATAAAAATAAAAAAAGCAACCTCAATCTTCAGTAAGTTTGTTTATTTACAAAGTGAGGGGCTTTGATTTGATTGCTCGATCAGCCTGTAGCTGATTTAATAGGGCAACAAACTTCAAAGCTATCCTCATTAGCCTCCAACACTCCTCATCACAGCACTGTTGAATATTTAAGACATACGATCAATGATTTATTTTCTCACTTACATGATATACACGTTACAATTAGCCTTTTCCTCACAGCCAGTGCCACCACCAATGGTTTTAATTTTTACTTTTAAGAGTTCCCTCTTTACATGCAAAATTGGTACTTAAATCTGCTCAAAAGGTGAATGGTTATATAAAAAAAGAGCCCTTAATTACCAATATGTTTGAAAGTGTAAAAAAATAAATAATAATAATAATCCCTTACTGATCCACAAAGGTGTCACGGGTGCACTCTAAAAAATGCAGCAATTGGGTTGTTTTAACCCAGCAGTTGGATTGTTTTAACCAAATATTTAACCCAACCACTGGGTTAAAACAACCCATTTACTGGGTTAAAATGACTAGTTTTTTGGACTAACCCAATTGCTGGGTTAGTCCATTTTCAACCCAACTTGGGTTGTTTTTTAACCCAGCTTTTAGAGTGTATTCAAGCTTTTTCCAGTTGTTGTGTGAAAATTGAGGATTTTGCTGGTAAATGATATTTGTTGGTTAAAGCATTTTTAGGGAGAGTCCACCAGCATTCATTCCATTTCCTTTTTTATCCATCATTATAACTTTGCAGAAGGCCAAACCAAGGACAACACAGCAATCGGGCACAAGTGCAAATCCCAATTTCAGCTGGAAGTTTTTATAGGGCTGCTCTCATCCCCTGTGGATGGAATTGCTTTGTGTTACTCGAAATGTTTGTCCTTTATGGATGTGGTTGCAAGGTTCAGCTCCACTGGCCATATAAAACATCAATGCACTCCTTATAGGAAAATCTGAGGGATGTTTAATGACCCAACACTTTATCTCTCAGTAGCTACTGACCAGATGAAGGTGCTTAAAATTGACATGCATGCACAAATGCACGGTAAAATACATAAACATTTAGCGCCACAAGCACCATTGTTTGTGTGTGCACGTAAGCATGAGCTGTATCTCACTTTTAGCCACCATGATTACAGTGTGTGTAGGTCAGTGCTCCCACTCAGAGCACACAATTTACATTTACATTTGTTTTTTTCCAGAACTACAGCCCAGAGACAGAGATGAAGTCTCTCCTAAGAAGCTCAAAGAGTTCGATTACCACGCAGCAAAAACATTGCAGTAATTTTAAGCACTGAAAGAAAAATAAATGAAAAACAAAATGAAGTTAGAAGTTGTTTCAGCTGAGCTGCAGTGTGACAGTCATGCGGTTTTCCTCTGCATTGACAGAACCACACAATTTCCATCTCTCTGCCCTGATGGAACTATAAGGAATACAATTTAAAATGTAAAAAACATATTGGCGAACCTTGACAAACGGTCAAACACACAGTAGGGATAAGGTGGGTATTTATGAGTGAGAAGTAGACCATTCATTCAGTAAATTCATTTAAAAATGCTGATTCATTCAGGAACAAGACAAGGTTTTAAAAAAGAAAATTATTTTAACTTTGCACATCACCTTACAAGGCAAGCAACACAGCGTCGGAGGAACATTAAATTTGAATAGCTATGGCATACGGATTATTTTTCACAAATGTATGACTTGATCTAGAGAATGAAAGCTCTAACGGAAGCAGGTAATCACACCCTCTCTCTATCTGTATTTATTAAGCCATCATTGTTAGTTCTAAAGGCCCCGATATACTCGAAGAAGCGAAATAGAAGAATGAACTGGTGTGACATAATTTAGAACAAAATCAATGTTTGTTTGGTGTTCGTTTCGGGAGTTAAAATTTGCCAAAGTGAAATTTCAGGAAAAGTTCGCTCTAGCTGGTAAACACTTTCAAACCACCGCTGGTGTGTCGCAGGGGTTGGGAAGGTTACTTTTGAAATGTATTTCACTGCAGATTACAAAATACATGCTTTAAAAAGTAATTTGTAATGTATTTTGTTAATTACACAAGTTTTGTAACTTAATCTAAATACTTTAAAATACTAATAAGGCATGTAAACCACCAAACATAGGGTTTTCCTCTGCATATTATTTTTAACAAAATCAGTTTTCCACAATATTTCTTGATGCAAATAATGCAGACAATCTTAGAATATAGAAAAAAATACTGATGCTCAAGAAGGCAACACAATGCATTAAGATCTAGGGTGTGTAAACTTTTTTTAATTGGATGAACAGTGTAAATTGTACTTATTTTTTAGTTATAGTGCATTACTTATATTAGTTTCTGAAGGGCAGTACTAAATGAAAAAATATGATCTTTAAACAAAATAAGAAAAATATACACATCATCCTGTTTTCACCCCTGCTCTTAATGCATTGTTTCATGGAAGCTTGTTTTCGCCACTAAATATAGAAATAAAAAGGTAAATGTGACTTTTTTCCCTCAGAATTGTGAGATTCAAATTCGCAACTGAGTGTTATAAAGTCAGAATTGTGACTTTACCAATTGCTGTTTACATTAATTACCCGTTCAAGTTTACATGAATGTTTAAATTAAATAAATTACATTCAAATTCAAAGTACTTTGGTAGTCTAAAATACTTTTCGGAATGTAACTGTAATTTGATTACCACCCATTTAAAATGCAACTATAATGAAATACAGTTACTCAAATTTTGTATTTTGTACGTAATTAAGTTACATATATTTCGTTACTCCCCAACCCTGGCAATAAAGTAATATGTAGGTGTGGCTGGGGCTCCACCGCCTTTGACATGGTAATCTTTTCAAGGGTAATTTCTTCTGATCAGTCCGTCGAGGTCAGATGTCCGTGAGTAAAATGATGAACACACCGGAGAGCCACTTTATAGTAGAAATTTAAGTTGCAGTTCTAATTGAAAGAGACTGTTTTTTCATGTCTAATACTGAAAAGCTGTTTGCTTTTAAACAATCTATTGTATAAAGTGCTATATAAATAAATGTGATGACTTTACTGGAGTGCCGAATTGCAGAACTTTCAAACATATTCACATCGCTATGATCAGATGCTTTCTCACCGCTATAATTTTTGTTGTGTGTTAATTCTATTATTGAAAGGAAAGCGCACAGCACATATTTACATATTTCATCTAAAAACACAACATAAAGACAGACAGACATGTGACACTAACATGAGTAATTCAATGCTTTTTCCAAATGGTCTAATATATTGGTGGATGTTAAAATTCCTTTTAATTTAGATAGAAAAAAGGAACCAGAGCTTTACCTAAGGACTAGATCACAGAGAGAAGAAAAGAAAAAAAAAACTAGCAGCCAAGTCACAATGTTGTAGCAAGCAGTGTGACACTATGAGATGGTCGGTTTGAGTGTCAGTGTGTGTGTGTGTGTGTGTGTGTGTGTGTGTGAGAGAGAGAGAGAGAGAGAGAGAGAGAGAGAGAGAGAGATTGGAGGAATGAGTGAAGGAATGAGTGAAGGAGAGCAATTGTTACTGTAAATACTGACTATGGTGGGTATTGGAGGTCTGATTGGAGAGATGGGACTGTGGATGGTTATTTAGAGTGCTGCCAAAGCCTGTCACTCTTCATCGTTGTTCAATTACACTCCTCATGCACAGCACCCACCGAAACGGTTCATCTTTTTAAATCATGAATGTCACAGAAATACAATTTTACTTTGACTACAGGCCACTCCACCTGTCCTTATGCTGACAGTAGTCGCTTTGGGGAGCAGATGTGATTCTAAGAGAGAGAGCGAGAAAGAAATGAGAATACATTCTCTTCAATCTCAGCAATAGACTCACTTTGACTGTGCATGAGCGGTCAGACTGTATACAGAAAATACAATGTTTGAGAAAGAGAAAACCAAGAATGAAAACCTTAACAACTAGCTCACCCTAATAAAATATCTTGAACACATGGAAACAAGACAAGCACATACAAAAAAAAATTAAACATCAAAACTAAAAGTACAAAATATTTATACTGATGAAAAACACTAATTAATAATAGTGATAGTAACTATATATTTTGTCATATTTGTTTCATTATAATATTTTATAATATAAAAAAAAAAAAATGGAATTGAAGCAGACCATCTGAATTAAATAAACCACTAAAACAAATTGCAACTCTAGCCAGCAGAGATGCGGGTGTAAAAAGGTACTTGGAGAATGTAGAAGACAGGATGTCAACAGGTAATAGACCTAATCAGAGAAGAGATGGAAAAGTCCAGACAGCCACAAAGACAGATTAGTGATTGTAAGATGACCTGAAGGCAGTGACATCTCTTGCTTACTCCCCTGACCGGTTAACATCTGGGCCAGGCGCTGCTGTGAGCCTCGCACCAGAGGCCAGAGACATCTGTCAGCCCTGTCAGGACCCACATCGAAGGATGCTGGGACGAGCATGTCATATATTACTGCTGTGTGACATTAAAGGCAATGAGGCAGACAACCGGTCAGCTAAGTTAAAGGGTATGTCCGTGACTTGCCCTTCAACCGTGAAGACAAATGGGTCAAAAAACACTGCATCACCAAGATATTTTGAAAAATGCTTCAATTGCTTTTGTCCATAAAATGAAAGTCATTGACAGTGCACAGACAAAAAAAAAACAGACAACAAAAAAAAAAAAACGAGAGTTCCACAGAGGAAAGTCAGTCATACAGGTTTGGAACGACATGAGGGTGACTAAATGACTAAATTCATTTTTAGCTCTACTAAAGATTAGGAATGAAAAAAAAAAAAACATTCCCGAGCACAATGACACAGTCCATTGATATGTTTTGCGACATTTATTGATTTGGCAGCTGCTTATGGACAAAGAATTTGCCAAAGAATTGTATGCTATACCCTTTATGAGAACAGACAAAATCAGTGCTATCAAGCAGAGAACAAAATTTGCCTTTCTCCATCTCCCTTTTCCTTCGCTTCCCTCCATTGCACTCGCACAAACACTTATTTGCTGTGCCAAATTTGGCAAAGGGGTAGAAGGGTTACCATCTGTTACAAAGAGCCGTACAATGAGAGATTTAGTTTTTAATAGCTGACTATAGAGGAGAGACAGGCCCCTTCACACCAGTTGGCAACATCTGATGAGAAGAAGATGGGGGGGGGAAACAAGAATGTTAGGCAATCAGCCATCTGGAATACTCCGCCGAATAGTCGAACAATTTTCAGACAAAGAAGAGAATTGGCAGACTGCTTCCAAAAGGGCTCAATTTAGTTTGAAAAATGGTGCTCATATATATATAATGGGGGATTCAGGAAGGGGGAGGGAGAGCCAGTTTCATCCAATCAGGGCCCTTGGTGTACAGTCATTTACATCTAAACAGTCACAACGAGATAAAATATAAAAAGACAGTTGTTCTAATTGAGAACAGGTCTTTTTGTTCTGCTTTTCTGCGTCCCAATCAAAGCGGATGTGTTTTTTTTTTTTTTTTTTTCTCGAGATTAAGACACCAACTGCTCTAATTCATTAGGAGAGAAAAGAGAAGAAAAACAGGCTTTACACATCACATCTGTTCCCCCCAATGACTGACTAATAGACGACAGAGTATGTCTCCCCACAGTGCTTTTGGATATGGGGAACGGAGGAACCAGATGAATCCATTGTGGGCGAGTAGATGTGATTCATCTTGGTGGAGCTGCCAACCTACCGACCCGCCCCCCCTCGAGCACACACGCAGGCGCATAAGCCCAGGAGATGGATGGAGCCAACAGTCAGCTTCACACCATTTACCTCCTCAAGGCTGCTGATGCAGGGCGCAGAGGTGTGTGCGCTGGAAAAGGGGGTTATATATGAGCTGGAGAGCGAACGAGAAGGGGAAACGAAAGACAGGGTAGACAGTAAATGAAGGACAATCTGCTTGTCGCGCATGACTGGTTAAATCGGAGATGCTACCTTGAGACTTTCTGCCGGGAGAGTCTTTGGAGTTCTCTGTAATGGTGACTGAATATGGCATTCTTCACCGGTACAAGCACAGCCCATCTCTGCTTACCTCCGCTCTCCCTTGTGAGACCAACGCCAGCTTACTGTCACACAATATGCTTCTGTTCTGAATTACTATAACACAACATCAGAATTAGACACTGCTTCTTTTTTTTTCTGCGGTCATAATCTTTGCATTAAGGTATGACACATTTATAGTGGCTGCAAGTTCCTCTTAATGCAAGGTTCAGAATTAACTTAATCTAATACCTATCAATTGCACAATAATTTTTGTTTACCTCTCTCCTGGTATTAATGGCTACAAACGTCTCTCCACCATCCCAATAAAATCTTTCTGTATTCTACTAGTAAATAATCTAATAAAATAATCTTTTAAAAGGAAAAAATAAATAAATAAGGCCTGCTTACACAGCATGCCACATTGTACATTGACTGAAACTCCCCTTCACCTTCTAGGATCAGGTGAAATGCTTACTTTATAGACTTTGGGCTTTTATAAACTTCACACTTAAGAAATTTAAGATTAATATATGTAGAAAATCTCCCTTTAGGTTAAGATGGAAGCAAAGTGCAATTATTTCTGTCCTTTATGTTTGGTGCTTGTCAGATTGTATGATATGACCCTGGTGAAAGACAGACTTAGATAATCATATCAATCAATCATGCAACAAATTCAATAGAATTTACTTCATTAGCAACAAATAACACAAACAACAGTGTAGAACACTGATGCACTACCAGCAGAAATTCTGAGAAAGTTTTAGGCTCTTCCGCTGACAGCAGATGCCCACTTTCATCTCAGAAAAGGTTGTAACATTTAATCTCGTTACAACCTTCCCCACTACTGGAGTACCACTAGCTGGGGATAGATGTAACAATGACAGGTAATTTGTGGAAAGATCAACACAATCTAATGTATGCAAGAACTTTACTGAAGAACAAAACATAATCAGTTTTGAATGAAGTGAAAACTTTGAAAACTATTTAATGTGTCAATTTTTTTTTTAATTTCATTTAGGACTTTAGCACAAAAACAATTGCTGTGAGCGTCCATGTGTGTGTACTGTATTCCTGTCACATACCTAAATTTAAGTTTCATGGCATCAACACATATCAAAAAAGTTGGGACAAGGCCATGTTTCCCACTGTGTGGCATTCCCTCTTCTTTTTATAACAGTCTGCAAACGTCTGGGGACTGAGGAGACAAGTTGGTCACGTTTAGGAATAGGAATGTTGTCCCATTCTTGTCTAATACAGGCTTCTAGTTGCTCAACTGTCTTCTGTGTTGCTCATCTTCCTCTTTATGATGTGCCAAATGTTTTCTATGGGTGAAAGATCTGGACTGCAGGCTGGCTATTTCAGTACCCGGATCCTTCTTCTACGTAGCCATGATGTTGTAATTGATGCAGTATGTGGTCTGGCATTGTCATGTTGGAAAATGCAAGGTCTTCCCTGAAAGAGACGACGTCTGGATGGGAGCATATGTTGTTCTAGAACTTGGATATACCTTTCAGCATTGATGGTGCCTTTCCAGATGTGTAAGCTGCCCATGCCACACGCACTCATGCAACCCCATACCATCAGAGATGCAGGCTTCTGAACTGAGCGCTGATAACAGCTTGGGTTGTCCTCTTTGGGACACCATGTCTGGATGACATGGTGTCCCAGTTTTCCAAAAAGAACTTCAAATCTTGATTCGTCTGACCACAGAACAGTTTTCCACTTTGCCACAGTCCATTTTAAATGAGCCTTGACCCAGAGAAAACGCCTGCGCTTCTGGATCATGTTTAGATATGGCTTCTTTTTTGACCTATAGAGTTTTAGCCAGCAACGGCGAATGGCACGGTGGATTGTGTTCACCGACAAGTATTCCTGAGCCCATGTTGTGATTTCATTACAGTAGCATTCCTGTATGTGATGCAGTGCCGTCTAAGGGCCCAAAGATCATAGTCATCCAGTATGGTTTTCCGGCCTTGACCCTTACGCACAGAGATTGTTCCAGATTCTCTGAATCTTTGGATGATATTATGCACTGTAGATGATGATAACTTCAAACTCTTTGCAGTTTTTCTCTGAGAAACTCCTTTCTGATATTGCTCCACTATTTTTGGCCGCAGCATTGGGGGAATTGGTGATCCTCTGCCCATCTTGACTTCTGAGAGACACTGCCACTCTGAGAGCCTCTTTTTATACTTAATCATGTTGCCAATTGACCTAATAAGTTGCAAATTGGTCCTCCAGCTGTTCCTTATATGTACATTTAACTTTTCCGGCCTCTTATTGCTACCTGTTCCAACTTTTTTGGAATGTGTAGCTCTTATAAAATCCAAAATGAGCCAGTATTTGGCATGACATTTCAAAAGCTGAACGTCTGATGCATATGGCACACTTATCTGGAAACACTTCAGGAGTTTCAAAGTCGTCATTTGATTTATCTTGAATTCTATAGAATGTCCTCGAGATGTGCATGTTGCGTTCGCCTGGACACAAATGCTGCAACTCCAAACTCCCTCGTGGAAGAAGAACACGAAGAACATGTTTACAACTGTGACAATGAGCGCTTACCAGGATCAACTAAACTCTGGATTTTCAAAAGTATGTGAAGTTCGCAGCTCCATTTTTGCAGTAAACTTGAAAAACATTCATGAATGAATCATTTGTAGATGATGCATGCCGGTCTTTGATTGCAGGGACATCGACATTTTCACACCCCTAAACATGACGCGGAAACAAAACAAACTGTGATTGGTTGCTTTACATGTCAGTCAAACGTCCTCTTGGGCAGTCCTTGACCAATGAAAGCTGCGATGGAGTCCAGACTTTCTGCCATCAGTCTGAAGGTCTGGCTACGTGAGACTAATGGCAGGGCCCCTCTCTAAATGCCGGTGTGGAAGATGTGCTACGCTGTGATTTGATCCTTGGAAAAAGTTTTTGAGAAGAAATGCAAAGGCAGGGTTGGGAGGGTTACTTTAAAAATGTATTCCGTTAGTTACAAATTACTTCATAAACAAAGTATTCAGTAACATAATCCAAGTACCACAATATGAAAGCAATGTAATCTGATTACTTTTGGATTCCTTTAAGGTCACAAAGTGAATAAAGTAAAAAGTAATGAATTTAAAATAAAACCTAATTAAAACTATTAAAACTAAGCAATCATGTCTTGTTTCACTAACTAGAGATTACGCAGCCCCGTATATCCATTCATATAAAAGGCTATACAGACATCTAGTGGCTACAGTATGGTATTACAAATGGTTTTATTATGTTATGCTAAATAACAAGTACCAGGAAAGAAATATACTTATAGTTTATACACAATATTAAAAAAAGTCTACACCATCTACATATTAGTCTATTTTAAAATACATGTTGATCAAGGCCATGATCTTTCTTAATTTCACTGACTGATCCTACGCGTCAGTGGTGGGAGTTCTCCTTTGCAGGGAATTTTAAATCACAAACAAACATTACATTTTAGCTAACGCAATGTCCGTTCTAGTCATACCTGTGAATTTTTAAGTTGGATGTTGAGTCCTTTGATAAAGAAAGTTTGCGCAACTGTGAAAGTTTCCCCGCGGGAAGTTCAAACACCATCACACTATTCGCCGTAGGTGGATGCTTGAACATTTTGAGTTTACTCCATTTGCGTGTGATATTCACTTCACGACAGACGTGAATTTTTGTCATGGGAGGGGTTTCTGCGAGGCAGCTCGTCTCGTTGCCAGATGTTTGACATGAATTGTTTTAAAATACAACGAATAAGCTCAATTTGCCAGCTTTAACTAGCTTGTAGTCTCAATAGGGTGAATTCAGGGTGATTGTGACACTTTTTCCAAGTCATCTCAATGGCAAAATTTGTCCTAATCGCCCTGAAATCACCCTATGTATAGCTCAAATTGAGTAAAGAGCGTTTTTCTTTTTACAATTTAACGTTATCAGATTGTCCTCCTCACTCACTTTCTTCCAAGCAAGATCCTTTTTATTCCTGTTTCTATAATGTATCCACATATGATTTTGTCCTCATTGTTGTCACTCCTAGAGCAAGCTCCCGTTAACACGGCACGAATATCCGCCAAAGTTCATATTTTTCAACTCACGCGAATCACATTATGCGCGTCAAATGCCCGAAATGCAGGTGGCTCACGTGAGTCACGACTGGCAATAGGAACAATAGTCAAGCTGCGTTTAAGTACATTTTATTATAGCACATTTAAACATAGCAAAGCTGACCAAAGTGATGAACAGGGTAAATAAAATATTAAATAGAAAACTGAATAAAACAACATAGAAGACAAACAATAAAACAATACTAAATTAAAACACCTGGAAGAAAAGACACGTTTTCAGCCTCTTCTTAAAAATAATAATAGAAGGTGCAAGGCGGATATCCAGTAGCAAACTGATTCCATAAGCGAGGGGCAGCAACTGAAAAAGCTCTATCAATCTTGGTTTTTAGATGCGATCAACGGACATACAAAAGATACCTATCAGAAGATCTTAAAGATCTGCTGGATGAATGTGAGATAAGAAGATATTTAAGATAAGAAGGGGCTTGATCATTAAGAGCTTTAAAAATAAACAGCAGAATTTTAAACTGAATCCTGGACCTGGAGCGATGCTAAAATTGGGGTGACATGGTAAAATTTCTTTGCCCTGGTCAACATCCTTGCAGCTGCATTTTGAACCATCTGGAGGCGAGCAAGAGATGACTGAGGAAGACCCAAGTACAATGAATTACTAAACGCGATAAAACCATGATTAACCTTATATAAATAAATACTGAAAGTATTTTTACTAAATGGAACTGTATTCTGATTACTTTTGTTTTTTGACATAACTGCATGTTATCCTGATTGCGTAACGCCGTTACATGTATTCAGTTCCCTTTCGAGGGAACTTGTGCTGTGTCAATGATGCTTTGGGAACATTTCTGCGTGATTGTGTCTGAAGCATGTGTGTGAAATCAGTCCAATGGTAAGAAGGTATGTCACGGGTGGATGGCGTCATGACGAGGAAAGCATAAAAGTGCATCCGGAGTGACCAGCGTTAGCTTCTGTGCCTTAGCAATAAAGTCTTATTTATTGTTGTCTTTCCAATTCAGTCACAAACCTTAAGAGACATATTATGGAAAGTAAACAAACAAACGTTGTGTGTTCAGGCTCGCGTCACTCTTCGAGGAGGATGTTCAGGAAGCCCAGGCCGCAGCTTCTTCCACCAAGGAAAAGAGCCTGGTGCTTCAGCTATCTAGCTTTGAGGAGGTAGATGTGCTAAGCATCGTGTCTTGAAGACTCGCCACTTCTGTCCTCTGCATATGAGGAGCTGGTGGAGTTTATAACTTATGCCTTAAATTAAAAAGACATTACCTCAACCACAGGTCCTTCCTCTCTTTCCCGACCTCTACAAAGAGATCAGAACGGGTTCCTCCACTCAACAGAGAATTCAGGTTCTACAGGTACTTCATTGTTCCAAAGTTGGATGGGGGTTGCGTCCAATACTAGATCTACGTCATCTGAATCGTTCAGTAAGAAGCTCAAGTTCAAGATGTTGACTTTGAAGCAGATTGAAAGGACACATACTTCCATGTATCTATCCTTCCACAACACGGGAAGTTCCTGAGGTTTGCTTTCGAATGGCGAAGCATATCAGTATATGGTTCTTCCCTTTGGTCTAGCTTTATCACCCTTTACTTTCATGAAATGTGTGGATGCAGGTCTGGCTCCGCTGAGGCTTCAGGACATCCATGTATTGTACTTTATAGACGATTGGCTTATTCTAGCTATATTGGAGCAAATGGCGATTCGGCATCGAAATGTCCAAAAGGATTTCCCTGAGGGGGAGTCCACTCTGTATAATAAAGGTTACTCGTAAGTGTCTTCACATCTTGGAGATATGGAGGAGTCCTTGGTTGTCCCAAGGTCCCGTGTTAGGAGCTCATTGTCATTGCCTTACACTCAAGACAGATGCATCCCTCACGGGCTGGGAAGTGGTTATGTAGGGCTGCTCAGCTCAAGGTCTATGGAGGAGTCATCATCTCTCGTGGCATTTCCTGCCAGAAAGACCTGTGAGAGGTCATCATGAGCTTGTTCGCACAGACAACACAAAGGTGGTCTCTTATATAAATCAAGTCTGTGTTTGCAACCACAATGCAAATTGGCACACCAGATCCTCCTGTGGTCCCTAGGGAAACTACTCCCTCTAAACTTAAGATCAAACATCCTGTCGAGGCAGGGGCTGAGGCCTGGGGAATGGAGACTTCACCCCGAGGTGGTAGAGGTCATATGGGGAGTATGTTGGGCAAGTGGAAGTGGATCTGTGCATCTCAGATTTAACACACTGTCCACTTTGGAGCCCTCACAAACCCAGCCCCCCTGGCTGGATGTCATGGTACAGACATGGCCAAGGCTACGTCTGTACGTTTCCCCCCCAGTCGCACTGTTCCCAGGAGTTCTAGAGAGAGTCCCAGACGGGGTCAGCCTACTTCTAGTAGCGCCATTCTGGCCGGCCCGAATATAGTTCTCAGATCTTGTGTCCGTCTCGACGGCTCACTTCTGTCTTTCATCACCCCCGTCCAGAGCTATGGAAGCTGTGGGTTTGGCCTCTGAGGGGGCCCAACTCATAAACTCAACTGAGGTTTTTGAGACCATACTTCACTCCAGAGCTCCCTGGAGGAAATGCATTAAAGTGGAAAGTGTTCACTTCATGGTGTGGAAGGTGACAGTGGGACCCAGTTAACTGCCAGTTGGTTCAGTGCTGGAGTTTCTGCAGGATTGTTTTTCCGCAGGGCTATCCCCTTCCATGCTGAAGGTGTATGTGGCGGCCATAGCTGCCTACCATGTCCCTTTGGGTGGTGTATCCCTGGGAAGAAACCCATTGGTGACACGTTTCCTTCATGACTGGTCCTCTCTGCTCACATTCGTGAGGTTCTACAATGTGGAGCTGGGTTCTGCCCCAGGCTTGCAGGTTCTCATGTATTAGTTGTGCTAATACCTCGAAAAGGGAACGTCTTAGGTTACAACTGCACTCATTTGGTTTTATGGTCATGATGTCACAGGGAGAAGTGTTCCCAATGCGTCATTGACGCAAAGTTTCTTGGGGGGAACACAAACATTTTGAGAGATAATGCAAAGTTTCTCTGGGAAATGCAAAACATTTGCGAGAGAACGCAAAAGCATTGATTGACTATATTATTCGTGCAGATTGTAATTATTGATGGACTATTGCAACTTCTCTCTTAGGCCAATATTGAAAGCAAAACATCTAAAACGTTAACAACTCTTTTGCTGCCAAGCAAGCGCTGCTATTTCCTTTAGGAAGTGCAAATATAGTTGCCCTCTGAAACACATTATTAGTGCATAACAATCTAAGGCCCAGTATTGGTTGTCTGAGTGCTGATAATGCATTTCACTTGGTTATCGCTAGAGGGGACAAGTGTGTGTTTAGAGTCATGTGTTATTTAGCAACCAGGACAGGGATGTGTGCAAAAGTGTGTTTTTTGGAAAAAAGGTGATGGCATGTACCTCCCAATGAAAGTCCTTCCCTGGACACATTCACATTCAAACACACACACACACACACACACACACACACACACACACACACACACACACTCTTTCACATCCACTCATTTACCCAACAAGAATCCAATTACTTAACTCTGCTTCAGGTTCTATTGCTTCTTGGCTTCACCACCTTGCCAATCCCCCCGTAATCTCCTCTAACAGTCTGCACCTCCCCGGCTCCAACATACATAGGGTCCGCTCCTGACCCCCCTATAAGAACCTGATTAAATGAAAACCGTGATGCCCATCTTGCATTCCCTGGGCCAATGAATACCAATGAGAGACATGTTTTACTGACATTTTTCTGTGTGGTCTTATTTCACTATTGTAACTGCCCTTGTGATTGTGTGTGACTGTGAGAAAAAGAGTAAACCGGTAAGTGAAAGAGAAACAACATTGACACTGCTAAAGAAATTCTGTCTGTCAGACAAAAAGGCTAAGCTCAAATTTTTCACAAATATATACCATATATTTGGGGTATGTGTCACTTTTGGTGGCTTTTTTTCTCTCTGAACCCTGGTTAATTTATGATCTTGGTATGTGGTAATGTTGGCATATAGCTCTCATATCTGCTGTCCTTTTCTTCAAAAGTGTGTTGGACTGCAGGATCACTTATTAAACTCAATAATGAAGAGGTCATGCATAATTTCATTTGCTGTAGGAGGACCTGGGGACATTTTCTTATTTCAATAAAATACTTGATATTTTCATTTGAAAGGCCATAATTCTACTGCTGTGACAGATATTGGGGTCACTAATGGTAAATGGGCGATTTATGGATTCAGCACGGCTGGAGAATTTGCTGTTGGGTCCTCGCCAGTTCCTCCGGAGCAAACCGATTCAACGTCCTTTAATAATCCCTGCCAATGAGATGGCAGCAGAATCACTCCTGAATCATCAATGAATCATGATCACCTCAATACTAAAACCCTCCCTCACCTTCTAGTGTGCTTCTAATGTCGCCTTATACCAAACAGAACTTATCAGTGTGTTTACATCCTAAGTTCAGTCTCAACTTTAATGTTTTTAAGTAGTTTAAATTTATAGTTTCTCTTTCTGTGCGGTTATATACTGTAGGTTTGTAAACCACTGGTGCAATTCTGGGGATATTAAAACTGGATGCAATAAAAATAAATCATACATAAAATATTAATAACCTTTAAGGCACTTTAGGCTTGACAAGTACACGCCTAAAGTGTGGCATCATGTGAAACGGCAGTGAAAATAAAGTAGCTGTGCTGTGAGTGAGTGAATGTATGCATATCTGAAGACCCTAGGCTCCCCAATGCTATTTTACTGTGAAGAAATTAAAACAGGACCCCGTCCAATCCCATCAGCCCATGGGATGGCAAGCAGATGCAATTATAAAAAAATTAAAAAAAGAAAGAAAGAAAGAAAGAAAGAAAGAAAGAAAGAAAGAAAGAAAGAAAGAAAGAAAGAAAGAAAGAAAGAAAGAAAGAAAGAAAGAAAGAAAAAGAAAAACAGCATTAAGCCAAATGCAATATTCAAATCAGTGTGCAATGCATGTAAGGAAATATTTTTGCTCTGTTCCATTTTGGAAAGTGAGAATGTGGTAGCTCCAATTGGAAATTAAATTAATTGAAAACATTTGGGACTCTTGGCGGGATGTTCAATTTGCCCCACCATTTCATATAATGTGATTTTTGGTAAAATATTTATGAAAATATCTATTTACAATACAAGTTGTTTTATATTAACAGCCTCTGTGACTTATCAATTATCACATGAACAGTTTTGACATCCCCCAAGTTTGCAAAAACAAAAATCTACTTTATATTAAGACACATACTGTAATATGGAAAGAAGAACTGCAATGCACTAGGATAAACACCACTATGCAAACTGCTCCAGAAGTACCAGACTGATACATTGTGTTATCTTGAGGCAGAAAAGCACTTTGTCCATACAACTACTAGACACATTTTAGACAACTACAGATCCAGATCTTTTTTGTTTTTTGAAAAGAAACAATAGCTGCCATTTCAGATTAAAAACTGTCTAGAACGCATTGCCTTCTTGACATGAATTGCAAGTGCATTATTGTGAACATGTTTTTGTTTCCCCTCATGTTCACAGAGAGATGGGTTGAAATGATGTATGTTAATCAACAGCAATCTACAGTAGTGTTCAGAAGAATGGGGTCTGTAACATTTTTTTATGTTTTATTTCCTTTTATTTATTTATTTTTGTATGGTCATGGATTTGTTTTTGTTTTTTTGTTTTTTTGTATGGTCATGTTTAAAATATATATTTATATGACATATGTCTTGGTTCCAACAGTATAGTCTTGACCTTTGCCTGTAGAGTATGAGCCTACACAGAACCATATTTTTCTTTAATATGAGTAGCTGTCTGGTCCCATGGGAGCCATAGTGAGAAGAACATGCTGGTCCAAATGACTGTCTATCAAACGTGTCCATCTTTATTCTGTTTCTTCCTCCTCTCCCTAAAGGACTGCAGGAGTCAAAACTACATACAGTAGTTCCCTCTGGGTCACTAAAGGGTGAAAGGGTGATTGATATATATATATATATATATATATATATATATGTATATGTATATATATATATATATATATATATATATGTGTGGTTTGAGTATTTGTTAAGGTGTTAAAGCAGAGTTTCTCAACAGAACTGGTACCACATTAATAAATTTGAATTGCATCATATATTTTCTTGTCTTTATCTTAAAGCTTAGGATTACAAAAATATTTAACCAATATAGCAAACACCATTTTCAGCATTGTGATTTCTCCCATTCATTCTTTGAGCAACCATATCCTCCTCGCCTTGTATGTTGTCCTTGAGAAATGATCGCTTCTATGGACAAGACGTAGCAAAGCATCTCCTTGAGAGAAACTCAGTTCTGGAATCACTGCAAACCAACTGATTTTCTACAAATAGCTTGATCCTCATAAGAAGGATTTTCTGTTTTCTTTTATTTTGTTTATATGGCATGATTAAAACAGTGAATATTACAATAGAGAAAGGTTCCTAAAAGCTTTCCGAAAAGCATTAACTGGAACTAAATGGCAGTCTGAAAGAACCAGAAAGTGTGTGTGTTTTGGGGATAGTTGCACTGTAAAAGCATAATTTCCATATTGCTAATGGAACTCCCTGCCATCACTAAATTACATGAACACCATGCAGCCTGCTAAATAAATTGGTTAATGTCAAATTCAGAGGTGTCCTATATCACCATGGCAGTTAAAATTCTTGCTGAAAGAGTTGGGCGAAGAGGATGATGAGATAAGAAAGCTGTCTTAAGAGACACTAACAACGAGCAGAATTTGTACTGTTCTTCTTGGCATTCAAAAACTTCTCTTAAAGTTGGGTGTGAAAATGATTATAAAAGGTGCTAGTTAGGTGAGATGCCCAGTGAACAACATTGTAATTTCTGAAAAAGCAGGTGAGAATAGTCTCTTACATACCGCTGAAATAATTAACATGAGTAAGTAACACTGCCCACCGAAAGTCACCTGTGGCCTTCCGTACCAACGAGACTTAAGTTAATTCACCAGTTTGCGCAAATTATATCATCACAGTGAACCCTCAAAAATCCCTTCACCTCTGTGACCTGGATTTTTTTTTTTTTTTAACAAGTTCCTCTTTTTGTAGGATGGCAAGGTTTTACTAGTATGTCCAATTACTGTTGATATCAGAGGAAGAGTGTAAAGCTGTACTTTTACAGTTGTATTCAGGTATATTCAGATTCTGGTTTCTGATAACTGAAATTAAAAAACCAAACAGCAGCCAAAACAGCTAAAAAATCTATTCAGACAGGTGTTCTTAACCCCCATAAACCCAATAATAAACATAACATCCGTAAATTTTAGATTTCTCAGCCAATTAATTGACCAGCTGTTCCCGAAAAACAAGGGGTCCATGGGGAAACGTTGACTGGTCACCAGTGTGACCTCATTCTCAAAGAGCAGCCAAGGGAAGAGCTCCATTAATGAGTTTGTTTACCTATTAGTTCCACCTTGCACCTCATATTTTGTTTTTTATCATATTCAACAGTGAACCACATTGTCAGATATGACTGTAATTTGATCATGAAATGCAGGTTAAAAGCTACAAAGTGAACTTAAATTTGCTTATAAGTTAATCAACAGCTATTGTGTGCTCATCAAACCATTCCTGAACAATTTCTGCTTTGTGGCAGGGTGCATTATCCTACTGAAAGAGGCCACAGCCACCAGGGAACACCGTTTCCATGAAAGGGTGTACATGGTCTGCAACAATGCTTAGGTAGATGGTACGTGTCAAAGTAACATCCACATGGATGCCAGGACCCAAGGTTTCCCAGCAGAATATTGCCCAAAGCATTATAGTGCATCCTGGTGCCACGTGTTCCTCAGGTTAGTGACACACACACCTGGCCATCCACGTGATGTAAAAGAAAACTTGATTCATCAGACCAGGCCATCTTCTTCCATTGCCCCGTCGTTCTGATGCTCACGTGCACGTTAGTGCTGTCGGCGGTGGACAGGGGTCAGCATGGGCACCCTGACTGGTCTGTGACTATGCAGCCCCATACGCAACAAACTGCAACAGGCCAGGCTTTGCTGCCCACATGCATCAATGAGCCTTGGCCACCCATGACCCTGTCGCCGGGTCACCACTGTTCCTTCCTTGGACCACTTTTGATAGATACTGACCACTGCAGACCGGGAACACCCCACAAGAGCTGCAGTTTTGGAGATGCTCTGACCCAGTTGTCTTGCCATCACAATTTGGGCTCATGAGAACGAGACGAGACAAGATTTTTACATAGTATTTTTAAGAAATCCTCAATGATGAAATACATAGTCTGCAAGTGCATTTTGAAATGTTTTAACTAATTAACTTGTAATGAATGTCATTTCAGTTTTACTTTCTGAGTATGAATTAGCATATGCAGTAAAAGACAATACTCAAGCACTGTGTAAGGTTTTGCCACTGACTCAACTGACTGGCTTCTCTCCTGTATGATTGTCTCTTTAGAGCATGATTTATGAGCTTCTACAACTTTTGACCTCCTAACTGAACTCTTTTCGACAAATTGATATGAAGTGCAAACAATAAGTGCAACCATAATCAAAGTACTATCTCAATATTCAAAGTGCAAATAGAGACCGAATTCTTCTTCAAGTGTGATACTGAGCTAAGATATGGTTAACTACACAGCCCAGCCTAAGATAGTTTTCATATTGGGACATATTTGCATGCCTCAGGGATTCGCTTTCAAACCGGCTAACTTACTGAAATCGCGTTTGAATGTGCGCTCGGATTTACTTTCAGTCTTTTATGCGATCGTGTGTCAACGTACTCTGTGAATAGGCAGCGGTGTTGCTGAACGCATATTTTACAAGACATTTGTTTGATGCTTCTGTTGCGCAACCAATCCTCCGCCACGGTCCTGTCAGTCTTCTCGTCACGTGATCAGTGCTGCGCATTATGTACGATTCGAACAGCTCGTGTTGGATGAGCTGATGGAATTGAAGCGACTGTTATCCACTGGAATTAAATAGACAGTAGAGGCGTAATGTAAACGTTGCCGTGGCATATTCTATCCTAACTTCACCCCCACACTCCGTCATGACGAAGCGAGACAGCTTTTCACGCGACGATAAATCTCGTCATATTTGTGTGGCACGAGATCTCGTCACACCCCTAATATATAGTTCTAATATATATATATATATATATATATATATATATATATATATATATATATATATATATATATATATATATATATATATATATATTTTTTTTTTTTTTTTTGGAACAAATTTCAATATAGTAAAATGTTCCGGGTTATAAATATATCTCATTTATTCGGATTATTTCATAAACATTCAGAGTAGGAATTCACGAATTGCAACTGACACCTGTTCCAGATGCTTTATGGAGAGTTTTGCGGGTGAGATTCCACGTGGTCATAAATATATATCACCAGGAATTATAGATTCATCAGTTTCAGATTAACCTAATACATTTAAAGGTATTCTGATTATGTTTGATTGCTGCAGGTATGTGTTGGCTCCTCAGAGCCTGTGGGAGCTGCTGTTCTCCTTTCTGGGTTAGTGCTGTTGAATGAGAGGTGAGGCTGCTGCCGTCACACCAGGCCCTTAGGCACCTCACCCAATCCAGCTAACAGGCTCACTGTGGATATTGCTTACACTCATTTCCCAAAACCGATTTGTTTTCCTCCGCTCAACCTGAATGGCTTTGAAGATGTAATACCATAAAAGCATGAAATCAATAGCCCCGAAAAGCTACTCTCGTTTATTATTTTGATGGAGAAAAACCCAAATAACCAAAGCATTCTGGGTAAGTGTGAAGACTGGGGAACTCAACGGCATGCGACTACAAAAGAGGACACATTCTAATGTGCATTTTAAAGCTTTAGCTCCTCTCTCTCTCTCTCTCTCTCTCTCTCTCTCGCTCTCTCTCTCTCTCTCTCTCTCTCTCTCTCTCTCTCTCTCTCTCTCTCACACACACACACAAATTGCACTTTATAGTGAACACAGAACAAATTGCACCCCCTGCACCGCACTCCTTCAACTCTAAAGCTGCACTGTGCAGCGCTATCCAGCAGATGGCACTGTTTGGGAGATATTCCTAAATCAAAACATATTCCTTAAGAGAAATAAATAAAATCTCCAATAATTAAAAAATATATATTTCATTAAAACAGTACTGTAAATGTACATGCATGCATATAAAGGAAAGAACAATAACATTAAGAAAATAAGCAACCATTAATAAGAGAATAAATGTGGCCTTTTTAGGGAGGAAACAAAGTAAGGAGAGAATAGGATATGGTTGCCTGAGGAAAACATTAGCAAATCTAATTTTAAAGGGATAGTTCACCCAAAAATGAAAATTGTGTTATCTTTTACTCACACTCAAGTTATTCCAAACCTGTATGAATTTATTTCTTAAACAGTTGATGGGCCCCATTGACTTCCATAGTATAAAAAAATAAATAAATACAATGGAAGTCAATGAGGACCATCAACTGTTTGGTTACTGACATTCTGTAAAATTATTTATTTTGTGTTCAGCAGAACAAAGAAATTCCTAAAAGTTTTGGATCAACTTGGGGTGAGGCTAAATTATGAAATCTAATGTAAAATCTAAAACATGTGACTCAATATTTACACGCATATACATATATATCATACTGCATTCAGATGTGTCTGATAGAGTTCTTGGGCAGTACAGCAGCATTCAAGTATAAAGTTCATCACATTCTGCTTTTAAGGAGATTTCAACGTTTTATGCACCTGCTAAAATCACTTTTGAAAGGCAACACTCAGTACATGTGTCCATATCTCCTCCTCTCCTTCTCATATATTCTCTGATTCACCTCTTTTCTGTTCCTTTTCATTTTCTTTCTCTGCCTAAAATCCCAGTCTCTAATACGTGATGGAATAATTTAGATAGATTGCCTCTCTCCAGCTCAGCAGTGATAATAGCTTACCGGCTGTAGTTGAAAATCAGTCACTTAACTGTAAATGAGCACTGCAAACCAGCTCCTAACACATGTGGAAGGAAATCAATGATATGTGCTAAAAGTCCCAGGTGCCTTATTTCATCTCCCATTGGAGAAGAATTTGGAATTAGGAGACTTGGGGAAGGGGATGCTCAAATCCATTAGAGAATGTAAAGGTGGCCTGATAACACCTATGTGTAACATTTAGCAACTGTAAAAAGAGGCTTCATCACAGATATTTTCACGGAAGCAAGTGGTAGCTAACACCGAAACTGTAGAGATATGTTATAAACAGTATGAAGTAGTTATTAGAAATATTATCAAAAAGAAAGCGGGGCTCATTTCATTTGTTTCATTTGCACTTTGTTGTTTTTCTAGTCCATGCTGTAACAAGAGCATTCAGAAATATCTGAAATCTGTGACCACAAATCTGTGTGCTTTTTAACCAATTAAGTTCCATTTGTGTGTCGCTGAATAAGAGCACAAAATGTTTCATTCTTGAGAAAATATTTGAAGTTGCTGCAGTGCTGTGACCGTAATCATAGGCCTTTCTGTTTGTTGAGAAAAAATGCATTGCAGTTTTTTTTTTGGTTTTTTTTTCAGATTATTTGGCAAATCGTACTTTTAATTATTTAGTTTAGTCTTCTTACAGCTCTTAACATCATCTCAAATATACAATACAAATTCAGATTTCACAGAGAGAGCGATTAACATGTCTCTCAACTTTGAGGAGGATAGAATAGAACAGTCTAGTGAATTCAAAAAGCACCTCATCAAGGTGACTGATGGCCAGTCAAGGATAAAATCAGTCTTTTTTTGACAATGAAACGGCTTTCATAAGAGTTTCTCTTAGATGCAGCTGTCACTCAGCTTAAGCTGCTGTTTTAGTGACGTTCCACAAATATGGCACTGAGCCTGCAGGCCATTTAGAAAGAGTACGAGCCCAGACTCAAAGCAACACGGAGAAGGTGCATCATGCAACAACTAGCTTTCTCTTTCTGGCTCACAAACGCACACACCAAACTTCCCTCAATCAATCTCTATTCATGAGGTCAGCATTACAGCTGTTTTTGCTACAGAATGCTGCTTTGTGCATCTTAATATGCAGCATTTCCATCAGCATTAAAGGCATTTTATCCAAGAAAAGAAGCAGGGGAGGCAGTGTGGGATAGATGAGAATGAACAGGACGTACTGTCACTGACGTGCTCAAGGTACAGGGATCGTTGGCAAAAAAAATGCTTTTCCTTTCATCTGTTAAACAGAAAGCTTCTCTAATGCTTCTGTTCTGCTTTATAAATCCATACTTTAATATGTAACAACTATAACTTTAATTACAGGAAAACATGAATTTCACATGTACACTTATGTGCAAATGGGAGCATGTTAAATTTATGCTTTTATATCTTATGCTTATGTGAACACACATGATAACAGCACTTGAGGCTTGAAATTTTCACATGGGTGCATGTGTGAAGTGAAAGAACAAAAAACTGACACAATTTTAACATTATACATGTGAAATTCAATCAAAACCTAAGGAGTCGCCTTGCTCTCTTCTGCCAGCACAACAATAAACTGCAAATAATGTTGTTATGATGCCAACATTCTAGAAGACATTACAATTCCCCAATACACCACTACACCAGACACGAACGGCAATACCATACAGTCAGTAATGCTGTCTACACTGGATGCAGCGCAACATGGCAAATTCCCGATGGTAAACTGATGCCCTGTTCTATTTCTAATTTATGTCAAGTAGGGGTGTAACGATTCACTTGTTTTCTCGATGCATCGATTACAAATCCCGATGATGCATATGCATCGATCTTGAAACATGTATTTTTGAATCGTGAATCGTTGATTTCGGTCAATAATCAATTTGAAATTCTAAGAATCGAATTAATCGGGATTCAACAGCGATTCAGTTTTTTTAAATAAACATTAGATTATACTAAATGCGTGAATTAATGGAGACGTTGCGCCGTCATCCGCGCCTTCACAGCTCTCCTTCATAGACACGCACTGCACTCTTTAACACCTTTCACTGGATTGCGCTCGCGTTTCGTTCGTAGCTCTCAGTGAGACATTTTTGAGCAGCCCACATCTGATTTCTTCTCAGGACGGCCACTGCTATCAGATGAGCAGATGACATTGTCATTGTCAACTGTCGCTCAAGTCAAGTCACCGTAGTCACTACTGTTGAAATAAGCTTTCATTGCATGGAAATGTCACCGTTATTTTATGTAAAATAAAATATTAAAGTTTTACGGAAATGGGTCATACAATACCCGAGCAGTTGAAGTAAAACCCTGTTTATTCAAAGATGCACATTTATTGCATGGACGGAGCAAACACATAATGTGTCTAAAATGCATACGCACAGTTCTGATGAATGATAAATTAAATTTAACTTAATGTCATTTAACTGAATGTATGAAGGAAACTGCTAAAATTACTACAACACTAACAACACTGAAATAAGAGAGTGGTTTATCTGTCAATCAGATGTCCATGAAAGTTGTGTCCGATACTATAGCAACAGTAAACACTTGGCACGAGATCATCATGAGGAAAATGTTCCATATAAAGAGAACAAAGAGGGCTTTTCTTTCTATTCCATGAAGAAAAGTTTTGGATCAGTTGGAAAAGTGCATAATATTCTAGTCTCTCCATGGAAGCATTGCATGTTTGATGTACCTGGAACACTTTAATAAGGTTGCGTAGCCATTAACACTATCTTACACAATAGCTGGCATGAACTAACAATACTTTTAAAGCCTTTTCAATTTTGGCTTATGTAAATTTCTACAAATGCCAATTTTTATAGGCTATTAAAATAAAGTGTGTAATAATAATAAAATAATAAACTAACAACATGAACATCTCGGTTACGCATGTAACTCTCGTTCCCAGAAGGACATGGTGTCAGGGACTGACGAATAGGAATCTACTAACAACTGTAACTAAACGAGCCAATGGTGCAATCATTGGCATGCAATGATTGCACCAGCTGCTCAAGCCACGCAGCATGGGTATAAATGAGGTACAGGTGCTTGCATCAAATTAGAGACGAGTAGGTGAACTGGCACCCCAGCAGGGTACAGAGGACATGGCGACCTTCAGGGAACGAGGGTTACATATATGTAACAGAACAATCCCATTCAGACGAATAGGAATCCCTACCAAAACGCCATGGGCTCTGCCCCCTTCCAGTGCCCTGTGTGAGCCTCCTGAGCTCTCTTACCCGATGAGACGGGGCGCACACAGAGAAGTCAATCACTGCTGTTCCGCATGACCCACTCAGTGACTTATTGGATAACACTGGGAAAGCATGCCCTAGTAGGAGGGAATGCTGCGGAACCCACATCGTACCCCGAAAGAGTTATGTAGAGTACAATGCTGAGCCGTAGCCCGCAACCGAGAGGGGGCTCCAGCCCCACTAAAGGGGGCTCTCTGAAGGGAAAGACACAGGCTTCCGTAGGAGCGACCATGGAAAAATATATGGGATCCCCACAGGGTCACTCATATATCCCCAGCCCAGTACCGGTTCTCAAGGATTCAGCGGCAAGGGCCCTGATGCCAGACATTCCACCATGTCCGGCACCAAGGGTGATGGAGGACTTGACAGAGTTTGCTTCTGGAGCAAATAAGCGCCGTAATGCACCAAGCCGACAATAGCCAGGGCCTCTCAGAGCTTCTACCCGTTTAAGGTGAGAACACAGGAGGAAACCGGCTCTACACGTAGACTATAGAATCTAGCAAATGTGTTGGGTGTTGCCCAGCCCGCAACTCTGACAGTGAAGGAAAGCACCAACACGATCAAACATCTTCGGGGGTCTTCTCGGTGGTGCTCGTGCCAAAGTGATGGTGTTAACTAGTTCCATTCTAGTTAACCATTCTCTCGCGGTCCTGCTCGCCTCATCTGGAACATTTAACAATCATTTGCCGCCCATTCTATCTGCCGAGGGAGTTTTCTGCGGTCGTCGCGACCGCTGTTTACATTCCACCACAGGCAGACACAGGGCTGGCTTTATCTGGCCTTCATGATGTTGCCAGCAGCGTCATAAACAAACACCCCGATGCTGCTTTCATTGTCGCGGGCGATTTTAACAAAGCAAACCTAAAGAAAGTCTTGCCAAACTTTCAGCAGCACGTCTCCTGTCCTACACGAGGAGCAAACGCCTATAAAGCGCGGTCACTACCAGCCTTTGGCAAATCGGATCATGCCGCCATTTTCCTCACTGAATACAAACAAAGGCTCGTTCAGGAACCCCTGGTGAGGCGGGAAGTTAAGCGCTGGTCCCCCGATTCAGAGACCGCACTACAGGCAGCTCTGGATGATGTGGATTGGGACATGTTCCGAGCGAGTTCAGCTGACGTCAGCTAGTTCACAGATGTGGCGCTTTGCTTCATCAACACGCTTACAGAGCAAGCCACACAAACAATAACAATAACGTCCTTCTCAAATCAGAAACGGTGGGTGGACAATTCAATCCGCGCTGCAGTGAACACACGCACTCACAACGCTGGTCTCCTAACGGGGAATATGACTGAATACAGATCGTCCTGCTATGCTCTCAGACGCGCAGTTAAAGCCGCAAAGCTCCGTTATAAGGATCGAGTGGAGTCTCATTTCCAACTCAACGACTCGCGGCGCATGTGGCTGGGTCTGAGCTCCATCTGTTCTTTTGGATCTAAATCCTCTGTAGAGGTGAGCGCTGATCCGTTGCTTGTGAACGAGTTAAACTCTTTCTGCGCTCGCTTTGACTGTAACCGCGGCAACGCGACTCCGCCAAGTGGCGCGTCAGAGGGAATTACTCAGAGCAGCAACAACCACGTGATCTCTGTCTCGGAGGATGAAGTTCAGAGGGCACTCAAGCGTGTGGACGTCAGGAAAGCTGCTGGGCCAGATGGAATTTCAGGCCGTGTTCTGCGGTCCTGTGCTGATCAGCTCGCCGGGTTGTTTACATCTATCTTTAATGAGTCCCTCGCTACATCTGTGGTCCCCACCTCCTTCAAAAAATCCACCATCATCCCTGTCCCTAAGAACAGTAAACCCTCTTGCCTAAATGTCTAACGTCCAGTGGCTCTCACATCTATAGTCATGAAGGTCTTTGAGAGACTCATTATAAACACCATTTGCGCCTTCATTCCTGACACTTTGGACCCTCTTCAGTTTGCCTATCGTCCCAATAGATTGACTGAAGATGCCATCTCTCATGTCCTCCACTCCTCCCTCACTCACAATCGACAGCAAAAGTGGGAACTACGTAAGGCTGCTATTTATTGACTATAGCTCAGCCTTTAACACCATAGTTCCCATCAAGCTAACCTCCAAACTCTTGGATCTCGGCCTGAATCCTTCTCTCTGCCACTGGCTTGAGGACTTCTTCACTGGCAGGCCTCAGGTGGTGAGAATAGGCCAGTCCACCTCCATCTCCATCACCCTGAGTGTGGGAGCTCCACAGGGCTGTGTCCTGAGTCCCCTGCTCTACTCTCTCTACACGCATGACTGTTTGTCCACACACAGCTCCACCTCTATCATCAAATTTGCTGATGATACTGTTGTCCTGGGCCTCATTTCCAACAACAATGAGACGGCATACTTGGACAAGGTGGAGCATCTAACATCATGGTGCCAGGACAACTGTCTCTCTCTGAATGTTGGCAAGACCAAAGAAATGATTGTGGACTTCAGGAAGAGACAGCAACGGACATACTCCCCCCTCATGATCAGCGGGTCACCAGTAGAGAGAGTGAGCAGCTTCAAGTACCTGGGTGTAAACATCTCTGAGGACCTGACCTGGACTGCTCACATTCAGACACAGGTGAAAAAAGCCAGGCAAAGACTGTACCACCTGCGCCAGCTGAGGAAATTCAGGGTTTCACCAGCTATCCTGAAAACTTTGTATTTAGGGGCGATAGAAAGTGTATTAACTCAGTGCATCACAGCGTGGTATGGGAACAGCACCAGTCATGACTGCAAAGCCCTGCAAAGAGTCGTGCGCTTATCTGAGCGTATCTCAGGGTCAGCTTTCCCGTCTCTGCAGGACGTCTACACCAAACGCTGCAAAGGTAGAGCTACTAAGATCATCAAGGACTCTAATCACCCTGCATACCCTCATTTCACGCTGCTGCCATCTGGTAAGCCCAAGCCTGATGGCCAAAACTGAGAGACTCAGGAGGAGCTTCTTCCCCCAGGCCATCAGACTCCTGAACTCAGTCACTTAACATCACGTGACTTCACTTCAGGATAAACATCGATACACTGACATTGCACTGCACTTTCTGTTCTCGTTGTTACTGTGTAACAACCTGTTATAAACCTGTTTGCACATTATAGTCTTATACATTTGTTAACCACATATTTATAAGTCTACAGTTTACTCACTGCACAGTTTACTTCACTTATTTTATTCCACTTCTTTATTCTTATTTTTTTTACTTTTTCTTCTACTTGACTTGATTATTTGTAATTCTACAGATATATATATATATATTAGTACTTTTTTATCCTATTTCTATTATAATTTCCCCCTTGTGTTTTTAACTGTGAATTTGCACTGTCCATGGAGCGGATCTGTTTACATTTCACTGCCGGTTGTATATTCTGTATATAACTGTGTATGTGACAAATAAAACTCTTGAATCTTGAACCTGTGTGTGTCACTTCGCCGTCAGAGAGAAGAGAGCGAGAACGTGCAGCTGACGTTATTTCCTTGTGCCGCTGGCAACAAAACAGACCAGCTCGGAATAATGTGAGACTGACTAGCCGGTCACCAGTCCGTTCCAAGATTGCAGAAAATTGGCTGATTCCGGTCCCTGTCCGATTGATCGGTGCATCTCTACTAGAAATGAGTAGTCATGCAAGTACCCTAGTACCGTATGTACAACTATGGTTTCTGGCTTTCCCTAATCGTCAGTCTTGACAGTAATTTGTATGCTAAATCCAACTGAATGCCATCCATTCAGACTTCCCCAGCTTAATTACACAAACCGCATCGGCAGTCCAAAACCAGCCTCTCCTCACTGACCACATATACATGCACACAGATCAATACAACCATCATACTCAAACACGAGGTTTAGAGAATGAGTTAAACGCAGCAGACTTCACATTAGAGGGTGAATTGATGGCCACAACTGCATCCTACCATTCTGAGCCTGATAGGAAGGTCACAAAGACCTGTTTTCCACCTCACAGGGGCTATTGCTTAAAGAAGCATCCCCTCGAGAGCCATCACTGTAAATATGAAGAGGTGCGGATAACAGCACTGGAGAGTAGACACGTGTGGACAAGAGATGTGATCCATCATTCCATGACAGCGGTGAGAGCAGATGTCAGATCCCACAGCACTCCTGGCCTATCCTGCCTCTGTTTTTCACTCTATGTAACTCCCATGTTTTCCTCCGCGGACGTCCTTTCTTTTTTACAATATTATTGCTATCACTATCTGACATGCAGCCGGCTGCTGAGAGAAGCTGATAAGGAGGAGCACAGACAGCGTCTGAAATTGAATTCTGCCCAAATGTGGCATTGATGAAGTGGTTTTCATACCTCGCGCAATTGTCTCTATCGCACGTCCTGTCCAGGCTTATTAAAGATGCCCTGTTTACGACGCCAAAGCCCAGTCATCTCACATTTAAATAACACAATTGGAAAAGCAAATTCTCTATTGGGGCTCTTTATCTCTGTGATGAGGGAGCCACTGAAGCCTGTCATAATGAGACTATGTTTCTTTGCTTAATGCCTTTTAAAGAGCATCTACCCCTCCTTCTCATTTACCCCCTCACTCATTCTCTCTCTTTCAGTCTCTCACCCTTAGGCCAGCTTTAATAATAGGATAAAGTTCAGCAAATTGATCCAGTCTCACTGGCTTTGGGGATGAGTCAATAACACAAGTGTCCCGCTCAGCAAAGAGAGAGAGAGAAAGAGGGGTGGTGGTTGATATGGAAGAGAAAGAGCAGGTGTTAAACCGCTTGAGGATGAGTTGGTCAGAAAGAGAGAATCACTGTTTCTCACTTGAAGATGTTAAACATTTCTCAGTCTAAAAGTGGAGCTCCCTTAAGGTGTATTAGATAAGGAGGGTCCAATCTCAGGGTTGACATAGTTTGGAAAATTTCACTAGTACTTCCTTATTTTATTTTCTATTTTTGTTTTCCATACACTCTTTCAAAATGTATAAATTCAAATAAATGTTATTTAAAAATGTAACCCAACGGCTGGGTTTGTCCATATTTGACCCAAATTTGGGTTGAAACAACCCAGCATTTTTAGAGTGAATAAATTATTACCATTATAATTATTATCATTACTAATTATAAAAATAATATGAAAAAATAAAATAAAATCTTTATACTCAAGGTTTGCTTTACAAATAAAAAAAAAATAAGGGACAGACAACATGAGCATAATGCAAAATTTGCGGGGACCAATCACAAACCAGCTTGTCCACCTGACGCTCTATTGGCGGGTTTAACACAATGACGGATAGAGAAGCGATGGATTGTTGGTTTGATTGGTTGAAGGACTATCCAATTGCGTACAGAGTCATTTGAACTATGCCCATTGATCACGCCTCTTGTGGTCTGATTGGTTGAGGGACTATCTAATTTCGTACAGAGTCATTTGAACTATGCCCGTTGATCACACATCATGCAGTAGAAAATACAGAGCAGACTCCCCAGACAAATGTTCAATCATAAAAGATTGAGCTTGGTCTGGTGATAGCCAGACAAGTGCTTGCTAGCAATGGCTAAAATTGCATGCACTCATAATGAAATAAAGGCAGTACTATGATTAAAGGCTGGAAAACACTACACAACTTAAAATCTGAACAGATTTTTAAACAGCAGGCATTATACACTTGCCAAATTTGTAAATGGTTACAGAGAAAATCTGGGCATCATACACCAGACTTTAAAACTGTTCCACACACAAACAGAAATGTGCCTCAGTGCTAGGAGATGCATGACAGGTAAAACAAATGCAGGAGATGACCCGCAATAGTAAAAGATAAGAGCCAAGTGCATGTGGAGACGGTCTGGGGTGGGCAGACACAGTCAGTATAGACTCAATAGAATACAAAAGAGGTGAATGGCATAGTTTTATCTATGTTGTTACCATTAATATATCATCCATTATCAGTCACTGTTTACATTTAATATAATGTAATGTAATCAATCAAATGCAGCTGTTAGCGTTTTATGAACGATTCATTAATGAATGAATCAGGATTTACCTCAAGATGTGGCTTTCTAATGGTTTCAAGACAAAGCTAACAGTACGGTACTTACTGAAGCAATTTTTCCTTCATGGTGGAGAGACTAAATCCAGAAGAACCGTGGAAAATGCGGCAACTCTAAGACACTTGATGAAACCAACCTACCTGAAAAACTATGCGTAAGTGTACCTAGGACAAAAGCTGTTTTAAATGCAAAGGGTGGTTACATCAAATATTGATTTAATTTAGTTAATTGATAAATAAAATCTATTTATGTATTTATATTTAAAAGCATATTAACACAAGAAAGATAAAGATAAAACACAGTTTTGAAGACTTCATCAGAAGACAACAACCTATTAGCTACACAGTGTACAGAAATGTCGAAAGACTCAAGAGGCCACCTCAGGAAGAACAGCAAACGTCTCTTCTTCTGTGCCGTTTTCACATCAGCCTCTGCTCTATCCCTCTACTTTTTGTTTTTCTCTCAAGCTTTCTTGTTCTCTCATTATCCCTTTCAGTATGCAGGTGAGGTTGAAAACCAGCCGGACCCAGTGTCTAGCTTCAGTCAAATCTGACTGCCTCCTTTGTGAGGCTGAGGTGTTTAACAGAAACAATGCCCAAATATATCCATATATCCCCAAGCCTTTGCAAAGGAACTACCACTTTGGTGGGATCAGATAACATGCCTGCTTATACTACTATATATATATATATATATATATATATATATATATATATATATATATATATATATATACACCAATCAGGCATAACATTATGTTACTAGCCACGCAGCATTTTCACTGGCCAAAATTTTTGTCTTGGCTATGTGAATGACCACTGTACACACCCAAATCAAGTCTACATGAAATGTTAAAAAGTGGAGGCAGTGTGATGCTTTGGGCAATGTTCTGCTGGGAAACCTTGGGTCCTGCCATCCATATGGATGTTACTTTGACACGTACCACCTACCTAAGCATTGTTGCAGACCATGTACACCTTTTCATGAAAACAGTATTCCCTGGTGGATGTGGCCTCTTTCAGCAGGATAATGCATTTAATTTATCGATGTATTTATATTTATATTTATATTTATTTTAAAAATCTATCACTATCACTATCGTCAAAGATGATTGGCAATCTGCATATAGTTTGGATTGGTGGACTGGTGGTATGGTTCTGTTCTGGGTGAAAACTCCCTACCCATCCATATAGCATGGATAAAAGCAGGGAGAGCAGTGATAACCCCCTTAGGGTAATAGAACAGAACCAATGTAAATGTACTGCGACATCATTAATGTTCTTAATGACATTTTTCAAGTAATTCAAGAAAAATTTGTCTGATTCGAAGAGGTATATAAAAGGTCAAGTCCTGACTGGACGAGAGGAGGAGCTGGGGATGGAAGCGAGTAACTAGCTTCTGAGCAATGCAATAAAGCTGCTGATAATATTGAATGGACCTTACATGTATAGAGATGCTGCGATAGGTGTTTTATTCCTATAGGTAGATGTAGCTTGACTAACATGACCTGCCTGCCAGAAAAATCAAATAAAATAAATGTTATATATATATATATATACACTCACCTAAAGGATTATTAGGAACACCATACTAAAACTGTGTTTGACCCCCTTTCACCTTCAGAACTGCCTTAATTATACGTGGCATTGATTCAAGAAGGTGCTGAAAGCATTCTTTAGAAATGTTGGCCCATATTGATAGGATAGCATCTTGCAGTTGATGGAGATTTGTGGGATGCACATCCAGGGCACGAAGCTCCTGTTCCACCACATCCCAAAGATGCTCTGTTGGGTTGAGATCTGGTGACTGTGGGGGCCATTTTAGTTTAGCTCAAGAAACCAATTTGAAATGATTCAAGCTTTGTGACATGGTGCATTATCCTGCTGGAAGTAGCCATCAGAGAATGGGTACATGGTGGTCATAAAGGGATGGACATGGTCAGAAACAATGCTCAGGTAGGCCGTGGCATTTAAACGATGTCCAATTGGCACTAAGGGGCCTAAAGTGTGCCAAGAAAACATCCCCCACACCATTACACCACCACCACCAGCCTGCACAGTGGTAACAAGGCATGATGGATCCATGTTCTCATTCTGTTTATGCCAAATTCTGACTCTACTATCTGAATGTCTCAACAGAAATCGAGACTCATCAGACCAGGCAACATTTTTCCAGTCTTCAACTGTCCAATTTTGGTGAGCTTGTGCAAATTGTAGCCTCTTTTTCCTATTTGTAGTGGAGATGAGTGGTACCCGGTGGGGTCTTCTGCTGTTGTAGCCCATCCGCCTCAAGGTTGTGCGTGTTGTGGCTTCACAAATGCTTTGCTGCATACCTCGGTTGTAACAAGTGGTTATTTCAGTCAAAGTTGCTCTTCTATCAGCTTGAATCAGTCGGCCCATTCTCCTCTGACCTCTAGCATCAACAAGGCATTTTCGGCCACAGGACAGCCGCATACTGGATGTTTTTCCCTTTCACACCATTCTTTGTAAACCCTAGAAATGGTTGTGCGTGAAAATCCCAGTAACTGAGCAGATTGTGAATTACTCAGACCGGCCCGTCTGGCACCAACAACCATGCCACGCTCAAAAGTGCTTAAATCACCTTTCTTTCCCATTCTGACATTCAGTTTGGAGTTCAGGAGATTGTCTTGACCAGGACCACACCCCTAAATGCATTGAAGCAACTGCCATGTGATTGGTTGATTAGATAATTGCATTAATGAGAAATTGAACAGGTGTTCCTAATAATCCTTTAGGTGTGTATATATATATAGACGGTTTCGATGGCAACAACATAAACAAACCTTACTGCGCATGCGCGCTTGTGTGGCCCAAACTTAACTTCTGGTAGACGTCTGCAAAGAATGAATAACAACAGGCTGCATTATCTTTCTTATACGTTATCATATTTAGTTTTAATTGTGCAACATTATCTTAATTTATGTTTTTATTGTTTCAGCATGTTTATTATAAATAATCTCCCATTTCTGTCTGCAATATAGAGTGGGGGAAACGCTAGTTCACCCAAAACTGAAAATCCTGTTATTAATTACTCACCCTCATGTCGATCCCAACTCGTAAGACCTTAGAGAAGAAAAATATCTTCATCTTCAAGATGAACGAAGGTCTGACAGGTTTTGAACGATATGAGGATGAGTAATTAATGACAGAATTTTCAGTTTTTAGTTAGTTTTCAGTTTTAGAATTTTCAACCCTTTAAAGACCGTGTAATGGCGTTTTCTGTACAGTAGCCTATATAGATGCTTGCGCGCTTGCCTTTCAATCATGCAATGCGTCGGAATAATGTTTCTTTGTTTCATAATATAAGATTAATGTTGGGAAACAAACTTGTAGATAAAGTACCCTATTTGAGATTGATTGTTTTTGAATGCATCACAGAAATACCGGGCTCTATGGGCACTGTCATTCATAGAGGATAAAGCGAAAGTTGTTTTGCACAATTCGTGACAAAGGCCTATTACATACCCAATTTAAATATTTTGCAGGAAACATAAATCTGATCAGTTATCCAGATGGCAACCACTTGATGTGAACAAATGTAAGCACGCTGTGTCCTGATCGACCGATGAGCCGATCTGCTTGATCGGATCACGGTGATCGCATGTTAATGCCAAGTGTAAACACAGCCAGTATAAGTTACCTCTAGAGTAGATTATTTCTGATAACAAGCAAAATAAATAACAAGTAAATGACATTAGACAGTCTAAATGACATTAGACGCTGCTCTCATATGCAGTCAGACTGGATATTTATGAAGCATTCGAGGCTTTTTGTTGAGTCACACACTGTTTTTGCGCTGGTGTCATATGCTCTCTGCTTGATCATTAATATTTATAACATGTTATCCAAGAATAGTACGTCAAAAATGTGTTTCTACTAAGTAGTGTGCCATACTATCCACTAGCCAGACCGATAAACAAACACAGACCGGAAGTTAACTTCGTGAGAGTTAATATATATATATATATATATATATATATGTATATATTATAGAGGCTTGCTCCAAACTTCATTTCGTTATACTGTACTTGTACATGTGTAATGACGAATAAACTTCAACTTCAACTTCAACTATATATATAATATATATTTATATATATTATATATATATATAATATATATATATATATAATATATATTTATATATATTATATATATATATAATATATATATATATATAATATATATTTATATATATTATATATATATATTTCTTTTTTCTTTTTTTTTTTCCTAAAGCCAATTTTACATAAAACCTCAGAAGGGTTTGAAATAATATGAGGAGAATTAATCTTTTTCTGCAAACCATTGCTAACTATGCAGATACCAGTATCAAATCTCTCATGACTCAGTGAAAACCAAATGCACAAAAGCTCATTAGAAGAATGCACATGAAGTGTAAACAATCTTAGAGAACATTGCTTGAATGGACCAAACGTACTTCAAGAGTTTGTAGAAGGTTACATTATATAAATGAAAGAGGTTATGCTTGAATGCAATCTATCATGTTAAAACAGGGGTCCTAATGGATATTCCTAATAGCCCATCTCCAGCTCTGCCGGGCCTCTAAACACTTAAATATACTTCTGCTACCACTTCAGAGTCATGTGACCCTGCATTTGGGCTGCTCCTCTCTGCTTATCTTCCAACTCAAGTGCTTTATACCCCAACAAACAAAGATGAGAGCAAATGTAGAAAAAGCACTTAAGCTAAACAACAGGCTGATGGCTGAACTTTTTTTATTTTTTTTTTTTTATTTTCTTTTTACTTGAAACACTTTGATCGCTCAGTACCAAATTTGGCACAAATTATTTGACTTCCAGACAATTACTACATTTAGCTGTGTTTTAACAATGGGTTGTCTCTGAAGAAAAAAGTACACGTTAAATGAAGCCTGAGCATTTTAATAAAACCATCCACTGAAATATGTGTGTGTGTGTTGCTTTTTAAAAGAAAAGAAAAAGGTTGACTTATAGGCTTCTATAATCCAAATATGTACAAATTCGATAAGACTATTAAAATGTATACTGCTATAAGCTATTCATAGGACACATTAAATAAATTGGGGAAATAAGGCAGGCTGCTCACATAAAGCTATCCTACAGCTTCAGAAGACATATATAATATGTTGCAGAAATAGTATGGGTGACTTTTAAGGCATTTTAGTCCTGTCTGACAGATGCTTTCATTGTATGAAAAACAGCAATTTCTTAACTCTTCCTAACAAAGCCTTTCAATAATTTGTCCTAGATAAATGAACAAGTATTGAACTTTGTATCACAGTCCAGAAAGGCAAACTGTCATGCACAGCAGATAAACAAGCAGAATATTGGAAAATTAAATGTTCCACTATCCTTTATTCTTTCTTTATCAAATTGTGCACATTGACCCAGCAGACTTAGTCAACATTGTTTACTTTCCTTGAAAGGAAGCTGCTGTCAAAGCACCAGAAAATTATTGAGGTGGCAAAACAGCAAGAACAACATCAGAAAGCGTCTTAATATAACTCATCCTCTGTTTGAGAACACTGGAACACACAGCTGTATATAAGTGTCAACTTTGCAGCAGCGTTTTATGTGCAAAGTTATCAACCATACTGAGTACTAGAGCCACATCATAACTGGAACACTACAAAGACTTACTCTTGTATTTTAAAAATAAATGCAGGTTTCAATGATTTTATCTGACTCCATTTCAACACAGTATAACATAGTACTTTTAAAAGATATGATGATTAATTGTAAAGATTTAGAAAGCATATTGTTACGCTTTTGTCTTTAAACTTATTATTTCTACTTCTGTTTGTATGAGACATGATTACTCTATCACAGTTCATGTGTCGTCACATCCTGTTCCGATTAGTAGTGTAAAGGAATTTCCACCTGCATTATTGTCAATGGACAGACGCCAGTTTTGAGAAATAAATTATACTCATTTAGTTGAACTCAACAATAAATATCAATATTTAAAATGGTTTATTAGACTTAGATGATACCCTATCATGCATGTCATCTTTCATTTTAATGTGTAATAGTACATTTTCAGCACTGCTGATGTTGCCAGTCATGGGATTAAACAGCTGCACGCAGCTCAGGTTACTGCCAGAGGAATAATCGGGCTGATTTAATTAGATTTTTCATGTTATTTTCTTTATTTTTGCATTATATTACCACCCATTATTGTCTATAGTATAATCATTTCACTCAGGAGGACTTGTTTACAATGATCAAACCAGTTCTGTCAGGACTACTGTCGTCAAAGATGATTGATTGACTATTAGCATATAGTTTGGATTGGTGGTATGGTTCTGTTCTGGGCAAGAACTCCCTGTGCATCCATGTAGCCTAGCATAGTTAAGAGCAGGGAGAGCAGCAATAACCCCCTTATAGAGTAAACAGAACAGAACCAACATAATGTATTGCAGATATCATTAATGTTGATATTAAATGTACAAAATAATTCAGGAATTTAGTCTGATTCAAGGGAATTAGAATACCAAATCCTGACTGGACGAGAGGAGGAGCTGGGGATGGAGGAGGGTAAATGAGCTCTGGAGAAACGCGATAGCTGCTGATAGTACTGAAGGAGCTTATATATACACTCACCTAAAGGATTATTAGGAACACCTGTTCAACTTCTCATTAATGCAATTATCTAATCAACCAATCACATGGCAGTTGCTTCAATGCATTTAGGGGTGTGGTCCTGGTCAAGACAATCTCCTGAACTCCAAACTGAATGTCAGAATGGGAAAGAAAGGTGATTTAAGCACTTTTGAGCGTGGCATGGTTGTTGGTGCCAGACGGGCCGGTCTGAGTATTTCACAATCTGCTCAGTTACTGGGATTTTCACGCACAACCATTTCTAGGGTTTACAAAGAATGGTGTGAAAAGGGAAAAACATCCAGTATGCGGCAGTCCTATGGGTCAAAATGCCTTGTTGATGCTAGAGGTCAGAGGAGAATGGGCCGACTGATTCAAGCTGATAGAAGAGCAACTTTGACTGAAATAACCACTCGTTACAACCGAGGTATGCGGCAAAGCATTTGTGAAGCCACAACACGCACAACCTTGAGGCGGATGGGCTACAACAGCAGAAGACCCCACTGGGTACCACTCATCTCCACTACAAATAGGAAAAAGAGGAAAAAGAGGCTACAATTTGCACAAGCTCACCAAAATTGGACAGTTGAAGACTGGAAAAATGTTGCCTGGTCTGATGAGTCTTGATTTCTGTTGAGACATTCAGATGGTAGAGTCAGAATTTTGTGTAAACAGAATGAGAACATGGATCCATCATGCCTTGTTACCACTGTGCAGGCTGGAGGTGGTGGTGTAGGCTATGCAGGATGGTGTGGGGGATGTTTTCTTAGCACACTTTAGGCCCCTTAGTGCCAATTGGGCATCGTTTAAATGCCACGGCCTACCTGAGCATTATTTCTGACCATGTTCATCCCTTTATGACCACCATGTACCCATTCTCTGATGGCTACTTCCAGCAGGATAAAGCACCATGTCACAAAGCTCGAATCATTTCAAATTGGTTTCTTGAACATGACAGTGAGTTCACTGTACTAAAATGGCCCCCACAGTCACCAGAGCTCAACCCAATAGAGCATCTTTGGGATGTGGTGGAACGGGTCCTGGATGTGCATCCCACAAATCTCCATCAACTGCAAGATGCTATCCTATCAATATGGGCCAACATTTCTAAAGAATGCTTTCAGCACCTTGTTGAATCAATGCCACGTATAATTAAGGCAGTTCTGAAGGCGAAAGGGGGTCAAACACAGTATTAGTATGGTGTTCCTAATAATCCTTTAGGTGAGTGTATGTATGCTGTGATAGACATCGTATTCCTGTGTAGACGTGATCAGCTGATAGTCAGCTGATGCAAGCTTGACTAACGTGACCTGCAAGAACTAATGCTATACCCTTGATTTATTTTTGAATAATCATCTATTGACTGGAAATATTCTTTTACTTAAACAACTTCAATTTGATGATACCATGGTAAAGTGCGTCCATGAAAAAACAGGAATATTATTGTTTTATGTTTTATATTAAGTTTTACCCAAACCTTTAATTTAATCCCATCAAAACAGACTTTAGTCGTAATTAATATTTTAAGCTTTGTCTAATTCTAATGCTCTTAAATGGGATATGTTGTTAGTATGCTATTCTTGCAGTTCTGTAATAAAATAGGGTGATCAGACTCTGCAGTATTGCGCATACACATGACTTGCGCCATCCCTTTAAATCAAGAAATATGTGTTGAATATTATGACACCTTTTTCTTTGTTTCACAATACTTAATGATTGTAAACAGTCTGAGCCAGTGACTCGAATTGATAAGGCTCTGGCCCTGTGTCCACAGACAACCACCCTCCTCCACTTCAGGTGAAGGTGGGGGAGAAAAGTCCTCTACTTCAAAAGACCGCTCTGTTGCAAAGCTACTGGCGTCACTCCAGTCACTCTCCATCTTTGCGAGTCTGACAGCTGTCAATCAATCTGTCACTGCGGGTCTCAGGTGCACGTCCCCCCGCTCAGCCCTGCCCTCGGTTCGTCCCCTCTGTCTCCGCTGGACCCACTTTTCCAGCATTTTTCAAATATTGCCAGTGGTTGGAGTTAGGCTTTAATCAGGGGTTGAGTTACCCTTTAAAGATGGAAATTTAAACCAGAGCAGAGGTAATGTTGCCTAATGTGAATCATTGTCATTTTTCAGTTTTTCCTGTTATGCACATGGAAAAACACTCTTTAAAGCCAGAAGTTAACCTTCTTTTGTTTGGCCTTATGATTGAAGAGCAGACGATGAGGTTTTTGGATTGTGACAGTCAACAGAACGACTTGAATGGTGAGGGGGACTGGGAAAGGGAGTTTGAAGTTGGTCGGCTTGGCCAAAGCTTCCACAACCCAGAAAAGTGGGTTGGCCAGTGAGAGGTTTTTAATGATGAATATGTGGAAGACTGTTCTCCTCAGAGGTTTGCCAGGCACCTATTTGAAGTTTATCGTGTAGAGCTTGCACCAATCTCCAAAAAGCAGGAGTTTGATATCAAAGCCAAAAAGAGTTTGGATTCCAGTTCACAGGTGTCCGTGATGAATATCAGTATACAGTGATTGTTTGTAATTTTGAGCCACCAGCACCGCCTATCCGTCAGACTGCAACTCATACTGTTTGTAAAGAAAATCTCTTGTGTTGAGAGGCAAGTTAACATGACAATAATGCATTAAAGTAAAAAATAAAATAAAAATTAAAAACAATAAAAACCTACATAAAAGCAGGCTCAATTTGACCCCATGAATCACCAGTAGCTCAAGCCTACACCAAGCAATGTTTCAAAGCTCTTTGTGGTTATTGGATGGGAGGCACGTTACAAATAAAGACTCAGCTTTCAAATTTCAAACAATAAATGGCGTTTTGGCTCTTTTAAATGTGACTTGACAGATCTCTGTAGCGCCTCAGTTCAAGTAGCAGCGCGGATATAAATATCACATTTTGTTAGTTAGCTATAAAAAAACACTAGAGAGGAGCTTATTTACTGGTAATTATATGTGTGAATACATTTGCCATGAAGACAGGTGCTTGTGAAAACTTCCTTGTGTGCAACTGTATTGTATACAGTTTTTATTGGAGTGTTTTTGTTATATCTGAAAATAAATAGCAGTTGAATATAATACCTCTGTTGTTAATTGAAAGCTCTAATATTACAGTGTACCAAATGAGATGGTTCCCAGTATAGTTTGCAGCATTATTTGGGAGAGATTTTTTTTTCCTTAAGAAAAGAAATCTAACTCGGTATTGGTATTGACAGATATCATTCTGAATAATCGGCTAAGAGTATCAGCAGAGAAATTTAGTGTTAGAGCATGTCTAACTTTCATTTATCCACATATCATTATATCAATCTATCAAATTTATATCTACTGCAGCCATCTATTCGACTGTCCATTCAAAATTGCATGTGAAAACATTTATCCATCTATCAAAAATATCTCTATACAAATATCAATCCACAAATTAATTCATCCATCCACCCATCCAACTGTCAACCCATCCATCTGTCCACCCATCCATTCATTCATCCAACTGTCAAGCCATCCATCCATCTAATGATCTGCACACCTATACCTACCCATCCATCCATTTACCCACCTCTGTCCAACCATCTATCTACTTACCTGTCTACTTATCCATCCATCTGTCTAGCTATCTATCCACTCATCTACCCATAAATACACTTGTACATTAAGTACACACACACACACACATCCAAAAGTCATCCAGTTTTAATCCAGTCATCCAGTCACACATCCAGTTAAAGCCGCAAAAACTCGTTATAAAGACCGAGTGGAGTCTCATTTCAACTCAACGACTCGCGGCGCATGTGGCAAGGTCTGAGGTCCATCTGCTCCTTTGGATCTAAATCCTCTGCAGAGGCAAGCGTTGATCCGTTGCTCGTGAGCGAGTTAAACTCTTTCTATGCTCGCTTTGACTGTAATCGCTAACGCGACTCCGCCAAGTGGCGCGTTAGAGGAAATTACTCAGAGCAGCAACAACCACGTGATCTCTGTCTCAGAGGATGAAGTTCGGAGCACCTGCCGTGTGGACGTCAGGAAAGCTGCTGGGCCGGATGGTATTTCAGGTCGTGTTCTGCGGTCCTGTGCTGATCAGCTCACCGGTTGTTTACATCTATCTTTAATGAGTCCTCGCATCTGTGGTCCCCACCTCCTTCAAAAATCCACCATCATCCCTGTCCCTAAGAACAGTAAACCCTCTTGCCTAAATGACTATCGTCCAGTGGCTCTCACGTCTATAGTCATGAAGATCTTTGAGAGACTCATTAAAAACACCATTTGCGCCTTCATTCCTGACACTTTGGACCCTCTTCAGTTTGCCTATCGTCCCAATAGATCGACTGAAGATGCCATCTCTCATGTCCTCCACTCCTCCCTCACTCACATCGACAGCAAAAGTGGGAACTACGTAAGACTGCTATTTATTGACTATAGCTCAGCCTTTAACACCATAGTTCCCACCAAGCTAACCTCCAAACTCCTGGATCTCGGCCTGAATCCTTCTCTCTGCCACTGGATTGAGGACTTCCTCACTGGCAGGCCTCAGGTGGTGAGAATAGGCCAGTCCACCTCCACCTCCATCACCCTGAGTGTGGGAGCTCCACAGGGCTGTGTCCTGAGCCCCCTGCTCTACTCTCTCTACACGCATGACTGTTTGTCCACACACAGCTCCACCTCTATCATCAAATTTGCTGATGATACTGTTGTCCTGGGCCTCATTTCCAACAACAATGAGACGGCATACTTGGACGAGGTGGAGCATCTAACAGCATGGTGCCAGGACAACTGTCTCTCTCTGAATGTTGGCAAGACCAAAGAAATGATTGTGGACTTCAGGAAGAGACAGCAACGGACATACTCCCCTCATGATCAGCGGGTCACCAGTAGAGAGAGTGAGCAGCTTCAAGTACCTGGGAGTAAACATCTCCGAGGACCTGACCTGGACTGCTCACATTCAGACACAGGTGAAAAAGCCAGGCAAAGACTGTACCACCTGCGCCAGCTGAGGAAATTCAGGCTTTCACCAGCTATCCTGAAAACTTTCTATTTAGGGGCGATAGAAAGTGTTTTAACTCAGTGCATCACAGCGTGGTATGGGAACAGCACCAGTCATGACCATAAAGCCCTGCAAAGAGTCGTGCGCTTATCCGGCGTATCTCAGGGGTCAGCTCTCCCGTCTCTGCAGGACGTCTACACCAAACGCTGCAAAGGTAGAGCTACCAAGATCATCAAGGACTCTAATCACCCTGCAAACCCTCATTTCACGCTGCTACCATCTGGTAAGCGCTCAAGCCTGATGGCCAAAACTGAGAGACTCAGGAGGAGCTTCTTCCCCAGGCCATCAGACTCCTGAACTCAGTCACTTAACATCACGTGACTTCACGTCAGGATAAACATCGATACACTGACATTGCACTGCACTTTCTGTTCTCGTTGTTACTGTGTAACAACCTGTCATAAACCTGTTTGCACATTATACTCTTTATACATTTGTTAACCACATATTTATAAGTCTACAGTTTACTGACTGCAAAGTCTACTTCAATTATTTTATTCCACTTTATCCTTATTTGTTACCTTTTTTCTCTTGACTTGATTATTTATAATTCTACAGATATGGACATATATATATATATATATATATATATATATATAGATAGTACTTTTTTTATATCCTATTTCTATTATAATTTCTTCCTTGTGTTTTTAACTGTGAATTTGCACTGTCCATGGAGCGGACCTGTTTACATTTCACTGCCGGTTGTATATTCTGTATATAACTGTGTATGTGACAAATAAAACTCTTGAATCTTGAATCTTGAAAAACATTTGTGGAAAATATCCATCTATCCACTTTCAATCCACCCATCTATCATCCATCCATAAATACACTTTATACATCAATTTATCTATACACAGATCCATTCATCCATCAAAAACTTTTGAGATAATATCAATCCAACCAGAAAATTAATAACTGCTGGTGCTTAGAACAACTTCATACAACTGAGCAACAGCTGAAGTGAATGGCCTTTGAACAGGTTACATAAAGCTGTTGTCTCTCTAACTGACCTACTACTGTGTTCAAAATGTTTTGACAAACTTGTCAAATCTCCATCATCATAACAAGTGGTACTTAGGAGGCCTTTTCAGAGCTAAAACAAAACTTCTGTCTGATTCTGTCAGTGCACTGAGCCCAACAATCTTCGAAAACCCATGGAGCGGTCAGTTCTGGAGAGATGCGAAGCAAATGTGACCTTTATGGTGCACTAACTACCTGAAGCCCAGCCAGTGAGCGGTCAGATTCGATACATTTCAGCACCCTACACACCCACATCCTGTTGCCATGAGTGACCTTTTAAACCAGCGCTGTCACCACGCGACAGATTAATCTGAGTAAAACCCAACGGCTCAGGCATCCTCCACCCTGCATGACACAACGCATGCTGACCTTTTCTCTAGGACCCTCTCTCTCTTTCTCCCTTCGATCACTCTTCTCCTCTCACAGTCCCTTATCTCACTCGCCTCCATTTCTGTAGCTCAGCCTCTATGTCTTGTCCTTGTGTTTGTTTACTATGACAGAGAGACACATAGAGAGTGTTAACTGTGACTCACTCTTTTGACATCTTGGGTACAGAATAGAGGCAGATAACAGATGAGAACCACATTGTTTTAATTTCTTATCAAATGTCAGTGGTTACACCTTTCAATAAAATCTAACTGACCAATCAATGAGGACTACTGTTTTTGTTTTTGTTTTTCAGGCTAATCAAATCTGTATTAGAGAAGAGTCTTTTCCACAATGACATTCCAAAACAGATCCAAATTCATTGTTTGCAAAGTGACAGTAGCTGCGTTTACATGACAATTTGTGAAACGTAACGCTGAACACTTACAAAGCACAAATCTCCGACATTCGCTGGTGAAAAACCTCGTCCTTTTGAGCTTGATTTGGGAAAATGTCAATAATATAATGACACACAAAAGTGCTACAATACCAACTTTGACAACATGGTGTTTAAAGCTGCAGTCTGTAGTTGTTAATGTTAACCACATGAGCACTGCTTGACTATGTGTATTTAGTGTGTAGCCTATTAGCGTTACCTGTAGATTTCAGTTTCTGTACAGTCTAATCTTTTGCTTTTGACAACAGGTGACTCTCCAGTCCAGTTGTCACTGATGATCGTCATTTGGACCTTTCTGGATTACAATTCAGATTCGCCAACAAAATTACACGTATCCTGAACTTGCGCATAGCAACAGGTTTATTTCACGTAAACAGGATTAGATAGCATCTTTTTAAGCAGTGTTGATACTTAAAATCTGTCCCAACCACTGGTTCTTTATTACAAGCGTTCCTTACTGAACCAGGGGCAATAATAATTTAACATAATAATAATATAAAAATGAATTTGAAAATAATATTATAATATTGTGTAGTCTATAATACTATAGACAGTCAGTTTTACTGATTGAGAGATTTATTTGTGATGGAATCATTATTTTATTGGAGTTTTACACACATGCTGTACAGTTAATCTGAGCTGTGCTTTAATTTGAGTGGTGACATATATTATGGGAGTGGCCTGATGCAGTGCAAGAGATGCAGATAACTTGATCTTGACCCTTAAGAAACTTTAATTAATGCTGTCATGTAACAAATCTGCTTCAAAGATCATTTTAAATTAATTGCTAATTACAACATTGAAATAAAAAATTTAAAGGCTGTACAAATAAAATAAAAAAATTGTGAATATAAATTATTGGGAATCATGTTGGGGAAAAAAGTGCACATTTCATTTATCTATTATAACTTTTATGTTGTTTTGGTTGCTTGGCTGTTTCCTTATAAAGGTCCAGAAATTCATCAAGTTTTTTCGTCAGGTGTCTTTTTTTAATTATATGATGTCACTACGTTACTGTCTTGACACCAGCCAATCACTGCATTGCTGATCGTGGTTTCGCATATCAATGCATCTTCCCTCTTCAGGGACTACGAGAGTGCGCAGTAATCTCAGACAACTTAATCCAGATATTTTAATCAAATCCACAAATTTGTTTGAAGAACCAAATTAGCCAGAGGTCAGTTATCACGATTAGAAGATCTGGGATCTGTCAAATTATCTCAGATGTATTAAGCGAGGTACAAAGAACTGACCCCTGGTTCTTTTTTTGCTGAGTATATAAGCAGCATTGACACAAAGCTTCATGTACTCGTTGTCTCCAAAACAAGACTCAAAATAGATAAAAATTAAGTCTTTTTTTTTTTTTTTTTTAAGAAAAGAAACAATGGCAGGTTGATATATGGTATACAGTGGGAAACTGTACATTTGTGCAGTGAGACATTCCAAAAGATCAAATCCGATTTGAAGCTTGTGACAAATGCGCACATAATTTTATTTAGTGTTCACTGTTCTGATTCATCAATCTGAATTATTTCATTCCGACTGTAAGAAAAAGTGTCCATGTACTGTGAACAGTCCTGAAGAGTATTTTTTTAACCCTTAAAAATATGTTCTGTATGAATTTCCAAGCTCGTTACTGCTGATTTGATGCTGGTCCATGAATGCTAGTCACATTTTAGCAAACGTGTGGTGCAGGCGGACGGCAGACGAAGAAGATAAATGCAAAAGACTTTATTAACAGAGAATTTACCATAACCATTCTTAAACGAGAAACGACAAAGGGAACAGAAACACAGACAAATACATACCAGTGCTGCATTCCAGTTGTTTTTTATTATGCCCTTCACTCGCTAACTTCCCTCCGTCTCGTTCACTCGGATGTGCGTCATTGCTTACGTTGCATGAGTGCCCACTACTGGTGGAACCTTTGCAATGGACTGAACTGGAACATCCTATTTATCTAGTTGTTTGTGGTGGGGTAAATTAAACATGTCACAATCGTGTTGCATTGTGGTATATGGAGCTGCCTGAAGTGTACATATGAAGTAGACTCGCTCCTTCGGTCAAAATCGAGGAAGCGTAGGGTCTGTCCATATAAACTTCCCTCATCCACTTCACAAAGTGGAACGCCTTCAAAATGACGGCAGAGATTCCCTGAGGGGAAGTGCTTAGGAAAGTTTGCAAGTGTGTGTCTAAAAGTGGAGTGGAACGCAGCATAAGTGCAAACAAGGATGATTGGATAAACACAGGTGAGGTAAATGAGAGAACTGATGAGTAACCATAGTAACAAACAAGATTGAAATGAGTAACCTAGGAGACTAATGAGAACACAGGCAGGAGCAAAGCAAATGTGAAAATGAAACTAAAATGAGCATAGCTGTGAAATCTAGTCAACAGGCATGGTGTTTCTAAAAGGCTGGTTGACCAGAGGAGGCCCGCTGGTTAATCTAGTAAAGGAAACAGTTATTTTAGCATGCCTGTAACTATATAGTCGCATAGAGATTTTAATTGATTTTAATTAGTCACCCTATCTCATACCTTTGCCAACTATTTTCTAAATGAATGTTAGAAATCTTATTGTGAACGCGTTTCACGTATGTTTCATTTCACTTCTATTTTATTTTTACTTTTTTAAAACAACGTCACAAAGGAACAGGAGTTTTGTGGATGAGGCAATGAGGTGACCAGGACAAGCAGGAATCCGTTCAATGCTAAATTTATTTTACAAAAAGTAGAAAAAAATCAATACAGGAAACACATTTGTGCGTACAGATCGTACAGATCTATTGTTGAACCACACAGACTCAGTGGCAGTACTCGATCACGCTCACACCACTCTCACCACACCTGATTACTGAATGTTACGGTGGCCTGGCCATCTTAACGTCGTGGCCCTGCCTACGGAACATACCAAGCTATAGGAAGTCTAACATAACATTTACACAACATTTAGTCACACATTTTTCCACACAATTGCACCCAATCCTTTTATATCTTTACAGCATCACAAAAATCTATATAAATGTATACAATGTGCGTGCACATGTGAAATGAGGAACATGCCCCATAGTCTGTATATGGTTACAGAGTATCTTCATGACACAGAGGGTAAAACTTCTGTCATTTAAGTTGATATAAAAGTATATATATATATATATATATATATATATATATATATATATATATATATATATATATATATATATATATATATATATATATATATATATATATATATATATATATATATATATATAATGTTGAAAGCTTTTGATGGGCAGAGATGGACTGTTCCTTCTGGGCTTGAATGCTCAAAGCATCCACAAATAAATAAATCCTGATGCGTCATCAGGTAACTTAGGCAGTAAACTTACTTTGAAGATCTGACACCAACTTCTGATATCTTGTAAGTTAAGAAAGAGAATCGACAGCAAGTTTACCTCTCTGGCCGCTGAATATCAAGAGAACAGGGGTTGAGCCAGCAAAGGAAAAGAGATAGAAAACCTCCACCCTGTAACACAATGATCGTGAAGAAGCAATGGTCTTTGAAGAGGGGAGGATGGATCCCAAGAGAGGAGAGGAAGAGGAGTTTGGGAAAACAGAAGTTGGTTTGAAAGTTTCAAAGAACGGCCTCCACTCTTTCTCTGCTGCACTAACAGCATCCCAGAATTCACAACCTGAACCAAACAAACAAATCTTATTCCACAGCACCACATAAATCCATAGCTGGAACACTGGCACCACTGAAGAAAGCCACAGCCAACATCATAACATCACTTTTTGGCTTTGAAAGTCCCAACACTCTTTGTTAAATTTCTCATGCAATAAATCAATCAATAAATGAATGGCACCTGTACTCAAACACTGTTAAACCTGATGACAGTATGGAAATAGGAGACAAAGATCCAAGAAAGTAATTTCAGTGAAAGCATAGGCCTCATGGGCGAAGTTAATTTGATTGAAGGTTCCTCTGTGCTCGACCCACAGGTTAAACACCAATCAAGCAGAGATGGGAGCAATCAGATATACAGCACATGTCAGTGCCTACTGCTCTCATCAGAACCACAGGGCAGCATATGCACACATCCTGCTAACAGAAACACAAAATATAAAGGCTTCTTCACATGATATCAATTGCTAAAGTATGGCTTCTTTCCTACATCTCTGCTGCTAGTTACCTGACAAATATTTTTAAAGTTAGCCCAGTCAATCCAGGAAAATTTGTCTGCAAGGGTACTGTTTAAACGCACAGTTACCTGACAAATATTTTTTAACTAGTGATCCCTCCGGTGCGAGGATGATCCGCTCAAATCCGCTCTGATGGACAACAAAGTGTTGTTGGGAACATTTCCATTTGGCAATTAATAATAATTGGCTAAATCTCCTAAATCCCCTACAGCACGAGCAAAACTGCTTAGACCTGCTCTGACGGATAACAAAGTAGTAAAATTGCGAACCTGACTTTTCTTCAACTCTAGATTCAGGAGGGTTATTTTTTATTTCCTATGAACATTTTAATTATTTTTCTGTGTAAAGCACTTTGAATTACCACTGTGTATGAAATGTGCTATATAAATAAGCACCTACCTAATGCTGTTGGTCCACCACACCAAAAAACAGAGATGATTTGCCATGGCATGGACTCTACAAAGTCCTCTGAAGGTGTCCTGTGGTATCATGAAGGGGCTTACCTGGTCTGCAACAATGTTTAGGTAGGGGGCAATGTTTAGACTGTGTGACTTGTGAAAGTAGACCTCTGTTAGCTCAGACTAGACAGGATAGGACAGGACAGACTAGACGTTTGTTCCCCTGTACATTGATGAGCCAGAGCCTGAATTAAAGGTTAATTCACCCCAAAATTTCTGTCATTAATTACTCACCCTCATGTCGCTCCAAACCCGTAAGACCTTTCGCTCATCTTCGGATCACAAATGAAGATCTCTGACCTCTCCATAGACAGCTATTTAATTACCACTTTCAAGGGCCAGTAAAGACATTGTTAAAATAGTGTGTTAAAATGTGGTTCAACCTTCATTTTATGAGTTTAACGAAAATAACGACTTTATTCAATTTCTTCTAGTCTGTGTCAGACTCTTATGCTGTTGACGCATGTTAGTGCAGCGCTTCCAGAACTCTGGCTTACCATTGGCCGACACTGTTCACATGAACATCATGACTCATGCACATGAATCGCTCTGCCGTAGTACTAGGAAGCGATGCACTGTTTACACGACATCAACAGCGTAAGAGTCTGACACACACTAGAAGAAATTGTTGAATAAAGTTGTTATTTTTGTTAGTTTTTTGCGCACAAAAAGTATTCTCGTCACTTCAGAAAATTAAGGTTGAACCACTGTACTCACATGGGCGATTTTAATGATGTCTTTACTACTTTTCTGGGCCTTGAAAGTGTTAATTATATAGCTGTCTATGGAGGGGTCAGAGAGCTCTTGGATTTCATAAAAATATCTTGATTTGTGTTCAAGATGAAGGTCTTACGGGTTTGGAACGACACAAGGGTGAGTAATTAATGACAGGATTTTCATTTTTGGGTGAACTAAACCTTTAACATCTGAAATACTGAATCAAGTATTTACTAAAACAAGTTATGAGCCATTATGAGCCATTTCACATCCAAAATGAACTAAAAACTACACTTTTGTACATTACACTACCATTAAGGTAAGATTTTCGGTAATGCTTCAGAAAGACATCTGCTGTTTTTCTCAAACATACAGTATAAACTGTAAAATATTACATTAAATAACTTTTTTATTTTAATATATTTTAAAATGTAACGTATTCTTGTGAAGGCAAAGCTAAATGTTCAGTATCACTAATCCAGTCTTCAGTGTCACATGACCCTTCAGAAATCATTCAAATGTGCAGATTTGCTGCTCAAGAAAAATTTTTAACACTGAAAACAGTTGTACAGCTTAATACTTGATCTCTTTTTCAGGATTTATTTAATATAAAAATAAATAAAATTGGAAATACATCTTCATGCTTCAGGAACAGAGATTCTTTGTCTTACTGCTTATTCCATCTATCTCTCTCAGTGTCATCCTCATGTTAGTGCAAGCTAGCGCTTATCACAGCTCACGCCAGAGAAAAGTCAGAAAAATTGATTGCTATTTAAGGCTCAGTGGTATTTTCCTGTGGGTAATCTCTGGCACTCTCCAGCAGTTGATTTTGATGAAGTGGCTGCTGCGGTCCAGCCAGGAGACAGTAGCTGGAATGCAGAGAGAGGAGCATTCAGGAGAATATGACAGTAGGTAGGGAATGAGCAATATCTAGAATTAACGTTCAGCTATTAGTGCTGCTCGCTATGTGAATGACTAGGACACAGAATTATTACTATTAAAATGAATTTGTCACACTGGGTCAGCTTGGTCAGTGAGCTCATTTCAGATCTTAATATTTACAAATGAGCTCATGTAAGACCCATTTATTGATTTGCACGGTGGCTTTAATGCACCTTCAATGCAGGGTAATTTTGCTGCAAGTTAGCACAAAAGTGGGATCTAAATCTTTGTGTGTGTAAAATGTGGCATACAGATGCAACTTTATTTCTGTAAAATGTCATTTTGACTTGATGCCACTGATAATCAAGTGCGACTTAATTTCCAGAGAACACATTACATTCAAGAAAACTATTTTAACAAATATTAATTTAATAAAAATGTATTATTCATTAATATTTAATATATTACACGCAAAATTAACAAAAGTATACATTTCTTTAAGGTCACTAACCACACAATGTATTATCAATTATTACAGGAAGGCCTGTAACACCAAAAGGCCTCTTATGTAGCCTTCATAATGAAGTACAGCTGCACTAATAATAATAATAATAATAATATATATTATATATATTATACACATACATACATACACACACACACACACACACACACACACACACACACACACACACACACACACAATCTATTCATTCAATTATTCAATCCTAGGGTTGGGTATCGCTTGAATTTTCATGATTCCGAATTATGATTCTGCTTATTGGTTCCTATTTTTGATTCCAATAAGGACAAAAATATATATAATAATGTATTTGCATTTATTATAAAAGTCTTATTGCAAAACATTTCATTGTAGCTGAATACCATGAACAAAAATCAACAGGCTAAAGAACACTTACATTAAGGAACTTTTGCCTATGGTTTAAAGATACCATAGACCAACTAGCCTAACTAATATACATTTCAAGGATTATTAAAGACAAGTAAACACTCAGTAATTAACAAAGAACAAATAAACAAATTAGCAATCACACAAATATACAACTGAACAAATATACGACTGAAAGGAGCAGTTTAAGATTTTTGGGTATTTAGGTAGAGAAGCTGTAATCAAATGTAAAATAACACTGCACTTTATAAATAAAATATACATTACAAATATAGTTACAAAAGTTATTAAATCAAGATTAACGTTGTTTGATTAACGTTATTATAGAGATGGCAGCAGGAATATTAGGCTCCTGTCACTTTAAGAGCTGCACGGATCCAATATACTGTTGTGAGAAGTCTTTGTCAACTATTTACATTCACTTACAATATAACCGACTGTTTAGGAGGATTTTTTTTTACATTTTTGTGTGCATTTGTTGAATTTGAGTTTGAAGTCATTTAAAATACACAAAAAGGAATCAATAAGAGGAACAGAAATTAACATTTTATTAAAAGTACCTGATTCCTGATATTAAGCATCTGATTCCAGAAATGGAATCAATTTTCGATTCCCAAGCCTGTTCTATTCATTCAGCTGGTATAGTCTCTGAGCCTCTACCACCCTGAGACCTTAAATACAAAATGGCAGAAACCAGACTCATAGTGCACAGTGGGCTTCCAGAAGAACAGCTGAATATACCAAACCTCTGGAGAACATATGGGCAAACTAAATTATTTGATTGAGCTAAGCTAATTAATGAGCACCAGACAGCCCATTGTTCATTGGTTATGTCTAGAAGCTGCACCATCTGTTTTCCACACACAGTCCATAAAAACATCATTAAATGACACTTGACTGACACTTCTTAAGAGCCTCCTGACATGAGCTTCTTGCTCACACGTTGCTCTTCTTGTTCTCAAGTTATTTAAAATGTCTCTTACTTCAATGTGTCCATGACATGTCCATCATATTGTACTCTTTTCTTTTGAATAATGGGAGTCAAATCATTAACTGCATCACACACACAAATAACAACTGTTTCTTGGAACCAGGAATCACACTGTGCCTAAAACTTACCAAGTTATGAATATGATATTTTGCCTAATGAAACAAATTTGGCCATTAACAAAAGTACCTCATAATCAGTCCATAGCCAATGTTTATATAATAATTACAATAATGAATCACCCAGTATAATGGCTCATTCAAAACCGCTGGCCATTACTCCACTGGGTTGTTTAAAATATCACAATAGAGTTTTTTGCAACGAGTCCAACACTTTAAGACATGATGGGAAAGGATGCATTAATGAGTCTGCCCTACTCCCTTACACACACAGTTTTGCAATTAAATGTGAAATATAACTCAATACATCAGACGTTATTTCTTGATTATTACCCATTATTCCCCTCCCAGAAAGAGTGAAACTCTAAATGGCAATTTGCAGTAATGTTACATCCAATAATTCTTGCTTTCTCCACTGGTTGTATCAATCGACACTGTAATTGGCATTTTACTCATAGCTGATTGATTAGAACATAAAGTAACAAGAAAGGAACAATTATGTCAAGGAGACAGATGAGTGTGCTCAATATACCAAGAAGGATTCTGCTGATTTCTGGGAATCGATCCCACCCTCTTCCTCCGCTGGGTGACAGTATTGCCTATAACTCACTTCCAGCCTCTTGGGTTCCTTCAAATACCCCAGCATGGCTATGTGTGCGCGCCTGGGTTTTAGGTGGGCCGTGACTCTGGTGTATGACGATGACTGGTGTGCTTTATGTGACTGTAGGGTTAATGGTGTGGCCATGGAGCTGTCCAATGTGCTGAATGAGCTCTATTTGTGAGAATCCCTGCAGTAAAAAGATATTTACTATTCATGCTCTGTACAACATAGGCTAGAGCTGGGGAGAAACTGATCATGGAGGAAATATGGAGCATTCACCATTTCAAATGCTTTACAATACGTGTTTCACAGAAAACAAGATATTGAGACATTGCTGCATACTGTACATGTATTAGGCTCCAACAAATCTAACAATCATAATAAAAAAATTTACATTGTCATGAAGGAAGGGAGTGAAGAAAGGTGAGTGAGTGAGTGAGTGAGTGAGTGAGTGAGTGAGTGAGTGAGTGAGTGAGTGAGTGAGTGAGTGAGTGAGTGAGTCAGTGAGTGATTGAGTGATTGAGTGAGTGAGTGAGTGAGTGAGTGAGTGAGTGAGTCAGTCAGTCAGTCAGTCAGTCAGTCAGTCAGTCAGTCAGACAGTGAATGAGTGAGTGAATGAGTGAGTGAGTGAGTCAGTGAGTGAGTGAGTGAGTCAGTGAGTGAGTCAGTGAGTCAGTGAGTGAGTGAGTGAGTCAGTGAGTGAGTGAGTGAGTCAGTGAGTGAGTGAGTGAGTGAGTCAGTGAGTGAGTGAGTGAGTGAGTCAGTGAGTGAGTGAGTGAGTGAGTGAGTGAGCGAGCGAGTGACTGAGTCAGTGAGTGAGTGAGTCAGTGAGTCAGTGAGTGAGTGAACAAAAGTGGAAAAAAGCAGTTCTACTCATTTGTACCGTGCCACATGGATCATTTATCCGCTTGGCTCAAAGTTCAAACAGCAACACGAGCAGATGCATTTACTCTCTGATCGGTCTAAGTTATGCGACCACTAAACAGAGCTGTGAGATTCAGTGAGAAGCGCTTGAATTCAGTGAACAACACAACTGTCTTGGTGATTTAAACTGGTTTAAAGCCAGATGAAACAGCGCTGACAAACAGGAGGAACACTGTGCAACGATACAGTCAGAAGGCTTTTCAAATTCAAATCGCCACAATGTATTTACTGTAGTAACACCATGGCATTGTGGCAGAAATGTGGATATACTTATCGAAATTTTATTATATTGCCAATGTAGACGTGTATTACATGTATTAAAGGAGTAATGGAATAAAAATGGAATATACAGTATTTTTGTGATTAAGCTATAGCATTTGTGCATTTATACTAAATGTATTTAGGCTAGAGTTTTTCATACAAATACCATAGAAATCATATAGTTATATTTTACCATGGTAGTGAGGTGCTATATGCGTGGTTTAAACTGATTATCATGATCTAAATGTATGCTACTATGGATGACCAATGGTTAATTTTAATAAAAGTCCAAATATTTAAATTTTACCATATAAAAAGGTTGTTAATATTTTTACAGATGTTACTGTTTTTGTTAACATAACTTAACATAAATGTACATCTGCATCTAACTCAAGCTACTACTACTATCAACTCAAGCTACTGTCAAATGTGCATTTCTAAGAGACAAAACATGTCATATTATCAATATTGTAGCCTGCACTACAAACTGTGCCAAAGATACATACCATCAAAGTCAGGCAACACAAACCTGTTTTATGTTGGAGATTATTTCACCTGTTTGCATATGCAGAAACTAAGAAATACAATGGGTTTACCCAAAAATAAAATCTGTAATGAATTTCTTACCTCAGGTTGTTCAACACCGTGAAGACCTTTGTTCATCTTCGAACACAAATTAAGATATTTTTTGTTGAAACTGATGGCTCAGAAAGTCCTCCATTGGCAGCAATGTCATTTCTCTCTTAAGACCCATAAAGGTACTAAAGACGTTGTTTGTGTGCAAAAAAAACCTAAATAACGACTTATATAGAGATGGCCGATTTCAAATCACTGCTTCCTGAAGCTTCAAGCGCCAGAATCAACATATCGAATCAGCGTGTCGGATCGCCAAAGTCACGTGATTTCAGCAATTTGGCAGTTTGACACGCATTCGAATCATGAATCGATATGCTGATTCATAAAGCTTGGCAGCTTCAGGAAGCAGTGTTTTGAAATCGGCTATCTCTATATAAGTCGTTATTTAGTTGTTTTTTGCACACAAAAACTATTCTCGCCGCTTCATAAAGTTATTGTAGAACCACTGTAGTGAGATGGACTTTGTAACGATGTCTTTAGTACCTTTTATGGGTCTTGAGAGAGGAAATTACATTGCTGCCAATGGAAGCCTTTCTGAGCCATCGGATTTCAACAAAAGTATCTTCATTTGTGTTCAAGATGAACAAAAGGTCTTACAGGTATCGGACGACATGAGGGTAAGTAATTAATGACAGAATTTTCATTTTTGGGTGAACTAACCCTTTAAGGAAAAATGATTAGAAAAGTGTAAAGAATTCAAAAACGTAAAGTGTTTGTCATGTTTTGACAATAAAAAGTAGTTTAAATCCACAATTAACTGTCTGGTTTCTACAACTTTCACTTAGAAGCACAAATCTGCCTTTAAACTTGAAAGAAATAAAGATTTGACATGTATCGTGATAAATATCGATATCGACTGATATGAAAATTTTTATCATGATAATTTTTCTGGCCATATCACCCAGCCCTAAATGAAAGGGAGAAATAGTTATTAATCATTATTGCAACACAGACACAAACAGTACTCTGTCACAAACAAGCCAGGAAAAGGAAAAAAAAAATCCTCTTCAAAGAGACTGCACAATTTTTCATATTAAATCGACTGGCTTTCAACTAAAAAGCAGCAGGTTGGATCAAACAAATGTAATTTCCAGTTGTTTTTAAAAATAAGTAGGGAAATCATTTCTGCTCCTCCCTTGTGCCTTGATCTAAAGGCTACCATAAAGCAAACCTGTTCAGCAGTGTACCAATCAATTACATTTGATTAGAGATGCTCTGTGCCCAGCCTAAGCCTAAAAATAATGGAAAATAAAATCAATATCATTGGGGTGTACAAAAAAAAACTTCAGGACCAAAGTCCTCGCTGTAGGGAGGAAACATGAGAGGCTTGCCATTAATGACAGAGTCAATAGAGCAATAATATCCATAACAAGGTCAGAGCCACACTAGACTGCACAATGCTGGCAAGTGTCCGTGCCGCCTCACAGACACTGATGAGTAAACACTGGCCTGGTCTGATTTCTCATGTTGTGCCTGGCCGTCAATAAGGGTGTGATGGATTCTGTGTGGCTCTAAACACGGGGCGGGGTGAGGTAATAAATAAGTGGCGCGTCAAAATGAAAGCTCTGGATGCTGATGCAATTACAGAGCAATGTCCAGTTAAACCTCGAGCAATTAACAAGCCACCAGAGCGCATGATGCAGGGTTTGTCCACCGGTTATATAATACATGTCTGTCAATGCAAACTCAATAGGCTTAATTAAACAGCTCAAAAACGTTGTCAGCACAGGAGGACAGAGCGGTGGGGCTAATGTCTAATGTCCGTCCAGCAACTGAGTTTGAAAATAGGAAGTACAGCACAGCTCCTTTTTCTAATTAACTCCTAGGAAACCTAATCAAACATTCTATATGCATTTAATTTATTTTCTTTGTATCCTTTCAGTACAGTTATGTTGTTAATGGAAACCCATCCTGAAACTGCTATGTGAATGCAGTGAAGCGTCAAGCTACAGTATTACCTAGGTATCTAGCGTTAAGTACTTTTAACATGCTGTCTAAAAAAAAAAAAAAATAGGATAGCAGTATGACGCAATGACATAGTCATGTTGTGTCTACCTAATTTTGACACACAACTGTAAAATAGATTTCTGTGGATTGTAGGCCAGTGATGTCTCAGTGCTAAAAGAAGTCATATCATATACATATACATATATATATATACATATCATAGCTACAATACTGTAGCTTGACGCCTCACTGCATAGCAGTTCACATAGCAGTTTCAGGATGGGTTTCCCATTAAAAACATAACTGTACTGAAAGGATACAAAAGAAAAAAAGAAAATAAATTAAACACATATAGAATGTTTGATTAGGTTTGCTAGGAGTTAATTAGAAAAGGAGCTGTGCTGTACTTATTTTCAAACTCAATTGCTGTATTGTAAGAGACTTACAATATATAAAGAGACTTACATAACAATATATTAAGAGACTTACACCACTGTTTAAAAGATTAGGTAAGAAAGATTATGTTCAAACAGGCTGTATTTATTTGAAAAATACAGTAAAATCACAGTGTCATAATTTAAAATTGTAATATTTTAATAATTTAAAATAGAGGGTTTCTAGTTTATTCTATTTTAAAATGTAATTTATTCCTGTGATGGAAAACAACTTGGTTATGAATGTAACCGTCATTCCTGAGGAGGGAGCGGAGACGTTCCATCAGTGACTGACAAATGGGGGTTTCGCTCAGAAGCCTATCATCTTCGAGTTCTTAAAAAACGAGCCAATGGCGATGAAATGCCATGGGTCTGCAGAATTTGCATAGCGTAACTCGCATTATGTCACCTGCTGAGGAGCTGAGACTGAACTCCCGGCCATTCCAGCGGAAGTGGCAGAGGACGCCTCCGCTCCTCCTCCGAGACATTCAGTCACGCGTGTTACGCCAATGACTGATGAATAGGGGCCCCGCTCTAATCACGCCAGACTTTTATTTTTTTATTATTATTATTTACTTCAGCGCAAACAAAAAAAGACCCTCACTGGCCCATAAGAAACATAAAAAAGGCAGGTGATTGGATAGATGTGACTTGGGTCACATCTGTCCAATCAGCTGCTGGTCAAATCATGTCAATCATTTTCATTTACGTCACTGCTATTACTAGACGGGCAAAGTGGCTAAATATCCGAAAGAAAGTACGATAGTGGAGCTCAAAAATGGAAAATACAAAGGTAAAAAAGAACAATGTAACCAAGATATACAGAAAAAAAATCCCTAAATTGACTGGATACTTCATTTTAAGGCATTTTAAGGCTGGTTCCTGTTTTTTTCACGTTATGGAGGGCAATCAGGTATTTATTTTCATTTCATTATTAATCTGTATTTACGTCACTCAAATAGCGCACTTAACTGGTAGCCAGGCAAAAGACGTGACAAATCCTGAGTGGCGAAGTCACTGCATGGTTCTAGCTAACCGTGCCGAGAATTCTTGGCCGAGAACGGTTTGTAATTGTGCCGTGCCATACCAGGCTTAAGGAAAAGCGACTATTGTTCACCTGCTCGTGGGTCAGCCACATCCACGCCCTCCGCAGAGATGGAGGGAATCTCCAGTGTTTTATTATTATGGCTTTGGTGTTTAGGGTATTGCACAGTGGTTTGTGTCTCAGTAAAACAGGGTGTTCTGCACTGATGCAGATCCTGTAGCCTACCTTTTAGTACCTGTACCTGTTTTAAAGCTAAAACAGCTTGCAGTTGAACTGTGAATGCAGGGAATTATGCTGCTTTGCTGTTTATAGTTACATATTTCCTTTGTAATTGTTTTGTGACTGTGGTGGCAGAGGGTAATAACTTTCCACCATCTCTGTTAATTAAAGGACTGATTATAAGCACTGGGCCTTGTGCTTGTTTATATTTGTGTTTTGTATGTACTGTTCAATTTTTATTTTAGAATATATTTGTGGTGGTAATTTTCATACTGTGGTGGTCCACCACTTGAAGGAATGTAGAGGAAGGAATGTAGAGTGAGGGCACTCCTGGTCAACAAAAACAAACTTTGCTTGGAGAGAGCCTTTCCCTTCAGCTTCCCACCATACAGACAAAGAGCTGGTCTGAGGTCCTGAAACACAGCGTTCTGTCTACGTAAGCACGGAGGGCGCATACTAGACAGAGCAGTGCCAAGGCTGGGTCTGCCTCCTCCAAGGGCAGCGCTTGCAGGTTCACCACCTGATCTCTGAAAGGAGTGGTGGGAACCTTGGGCACGTATCCAGGCCGGGTCTCAGGATCACGTGAGAATTAGCCGGCCCGGATTCCAGTCACGCTTCGTCAACTAAAAATGCCTGCAGGTCCCCTACCCTCTTGATGGAGGCCAAAGCGACCAGAAGCTTTGTAGAAGTCTTCATAGACAGGAACTTAAACTCAACTGATCACAAAGGCTCAAAGGGAGATCTCTGCAGGGCAGATAAGACCACTGTGAGGTCCCAAGAGGGTATGAGGGGAGAGTGTGGAGGATTTAGTCTCCTAGCCCCCCTCAAGAACCTGATGACCAGGTCGTGTTGACCTACTGATTTTGACTCCACAATGTTGTGGTACGAAGAGATAGCGGCCACGTAAACCTTCAGGGTGGAAGGAGACAGCCTTCGATCCAACCCTTCTTGGAGTAAGGAGAGCACAGACCCGATCAAGCATTTCCAGGTCCGGCTGGGCCAATATGGGGCGGCCAAAAAGACCTGCTCCTCGTCCTCCCTGAACTTGCATAGTGTCTGTACAAGAAGGCTCACTGGAGGAAACGCATAATTGCGGCGAGCTCATCTGTAGAGCTGCAGGCTCATCATTATGTGCGCTAGTGCATCTGTGCCGAGGGTTCCCTCGGTCAGGGAGTAAAACAAACGGCAATAGGAAGAGTTGTGGGAGGCAAACAGATCTACCTGTGCATCGCCAAACTGTTCCCAAATCAGCTGAACCGTCTGGGGATGGAGTCTCCATTCTCCAGGAAGTGGCTGAAACTGTGAGAGCTCGTCGGCTGCATGGTTCAGGTCTCCCGGAATGTGAATGACACGAAGCGACCTCAAATGCTTCTGACGCCATATAAGGAGATGGCATTGTACTTATTTTTTGATGTAAGTACATAGCAGTTAAGGCCACCTAATATGAAGTGGGACCAAAACATTACTTACCTAAGGTTGAAAGCAGTTTTGCTGCTTAATGTTTTTGTAGAAATTTGTCAGGATGCTTTGAACAGCATTTATTTGTAATAGAAATATTTTGTAACAAACTTTTGATCAGTTTAATGCAAACTTGCTGAATAAAAGTATTAATCTATTTAAAACAAATCTTACTGGCCCAGATCTTTTGAAGTTTGGTGTAAGTTGACTTTTATTTTATTATTGAAACAACAAAAAAATTTTCAGCAAATACTGTGATTAATCATAAACAATTCAATTAGTGCATAGATATATTTTTAGCATCGATATCGCAATGTGTGCATCCGCGATAGTCACATTGCAGTATGTGCGATGTATAGGGACCGTAGTTGATCCGTGATCCATACAGTCCATAGATTTTTTTTTTAATTTTTATATTTCTATAGATACATTTTTGAACAGCATTGCTGAAACAAAATGATCAAAGTTTAACAATTTCATCTCTGACAACTGGCATAAACAATAATTAATGTGGAGGTCAAAGCAGCCCATGATGCGAGTCTCCGAGTATCTTCTAAAAATAAGTTAGTTTTAGCTCTCAAGTATGTAGATTTAAATACCTGGTTCACTACAGCCAATAAGGGTTCATGTGAACTCCGGTTCACTGATGTGAACGCAATCGTACTAAATCGCGGAAGTAAACCACTATTAATGACGTTTGATTTGATAAAAATGTGTGTTTGTGTGTTTCACTCATTTTCCTGACGAGCATGACTGACATACTACAAGCAGAGAGCATCTCTTTCTGCTCATCTTCAGCATTCTTTAGAGCATTTGCAGTACATTCGGGGCAGAGAGACGCAAATGCCATTACATATTGAAGCTTTGGTACCAAAATCAATGGTTCAAAAACAAAAATATAAAAATGAGGTGAGCAACTCTATGCATTTTGCCAACTTCTCGCTCGCAGTCGTTACCAAGCGATGGGGTAAACAGCTGCTGCTTTGTTCGGACCCAAATAATATAATATGAACACAGTCCAGTGGAGGCAGGGGGAGCAATTGAACTCGGGTTCGATCCAGGCAATCGAACCAAGTGTGAAAGCACCCTAAAATTCCTAAAAGCAGATAGAATTATAAGAAATTATTCTTCTGTTCCTGGCATTAATAAGGAAAGCACAAAATCAAACATATGGATGTCAATTCTGTCTATGAAAACAGTTCACAAAACTTTTATGAATGTAACTTTGAAGTCTGCAGTATACCAGGTTTATGACATATTGCAAATAAGTTATAAAACTTCCCAGCACTGTAGCCGAGTGCATTTTTTAACAAGATTTATGAGTATTGTCTTATTTATAGTATGATGATGCCTTGAGTCTCATTCTAATGGCTAGATATTTGGCCAAAGCAAAATGAAGTTGTTTTTCAGAAATGCTTATAAAACTTAACCATCATTGTAAACTCAGCAGCTGTTTTACTGAGAAATAATAAATCAGCAAAGTACACAATAAAACACAGGCTGTATATACTGTATTTACAATTCTGCTGTGCTGCGGTTTTTATTGACATTACTTTAATGGACTTGTGCAGTTAGTTTTCATCAAAGATAGAAACAGGTGTTTGGATTTGTACAGATATAGTTCATCTTCAGGATGCCACAGTTAAACAGCTCTGATCTACAATCTGCACACAATCTGATCAACATCGATCATTCAGTTTATCTCCCAGTTTTCTTCTCCATAACTAGAACATTTTACACTTCAAATACAACCATTTCTCTTTTAGATTTAAATCAGTGTTTGGCTCAGGAGTATGAATTGAAGAAAACTTGTGCATTCAATTCAGCTCATCATTCATGACTTTGTCCTTTACAAAGTCAAAAGCTCTGTAACTCTCTTGAGAGATGACTGAGCACACAATAGGTTTTGTGCTTTCATGATTACTGAGAATGAAAGAGTAAAAGAACATAAAACAAAGCCTACGGCAGAAAAGACCTTCATTCATGAGAGACTTCTACACCATACAGCATTAAAACCTGTACGTATAAGAGGTGTTAGCCAAAACAGCACATGATATTTTATATCCCAGAAGTGGGGAATATTAGTGTTTTCTGTCATGAAGTTTTTGTTGCAAATTAAAGCCAAAAATATTCAACATATTAATATTTGAGCCTATATTTGGAAAAACATGCAGAAGATATTTTTGAACAAATAAATGCAGCCTTGATGAACACAACACACACACAAAAAAAAAAATATTGACCCTAAACATTTGAACAGTGTTTTGAACTTTTGAGCATCCCCACAAAGATGTATCTCAAATCCTTGTTGGGACATGAGGAAAACAGCTTAAAAATCATACTAAGGGTGTGTTCACACGTGGCATGTTTGGTTTGATTAAAACTAACCCTGGTGAGACTGCGCTCTTAGTGCAGATTGCTTTTCAAAACACTGCACAAGCTCACGAGATTGTGCCGCCATCAGTGGCAGTTAGCCAAGGTTTAAAGTGCAAAATTTAAGTAAAAATGTGCTGAAACAGTTACTTGCACTTTCCAAAATAACACAGAGCTGTAAATCGCAATACCACGATACAGTGAAACTATGATATTTTTGCTTAAGATTAACATACCATCAAAATCTCATACTGGCCCATGCCTAATACCGACCAATGCAACGTCATTGCCATAGAAAACCCAATGCACATATTTTGGAAAACGAAAGAGCAGCATGGGACATCTGAACAGCTGTGATACACAATATAGACAGTTAATGAAAAAAAAACTGACATTGCGATATTCTGCAATGAAATGAAAATTTCACCAGATGATTTGAATAGCTCCATTTGTAAAGAATGAACCATTCTATGATGATTGGGGTGATTTCATAGGGTAGTGCATCTGCATAGAAAATAATAATAAAAATAAACAAATTACAAGCATAGATATAATAGAACCAAGATACAAATAATAAAGTGCTTTGTTTTTCAGATAAATCTAACAGTATTCAGTTACAGACATTGAATAATCAAATGTAAAATAACACTGCATAGTCTTCACTTTAAATATAAATTAGATATAATTCATAAATTAAATATAATTAATATAATTCAATAATGAATTGTTTATCTTTATTAAAGCTACAAAAGTGATTTTCTCTTTCCCTTTTGTTGTTTAACATTGGTGACACATAAAGCTGCGGGTATATTAGGCTGCGGTCACTAAGACAAATGCACAGATCTAATATAATGATACGCATCCATTCTCTTTCTGTTTACAACACATAACTGACTGTTTACAAGGAAACCCATCGGGCATTTTAACTTAATTTTGCATGCACATGTCCGTTCAAGCTGAAAAAGAAGAGAACTAATTCGGTGTTCTTGTGCTGTCTGATGCATCTTCTTGCGCTTGGTGTTTAAACTGACAGGACTTAAAAACACATGCAAATGAGAAACTTTCACTGTATGATGTTAAACCTTGCAATTAATCTGCGAATCACATGCGTTCTGAACCAGAGGGCAGAGGGACTCTACGATCCCTATACGGTCATGTGAAAATATTAGGACACCCTATTGAATTCCATGGTTTTCTGTATCAGTTTATAATAATAAAATTAAAAAAATCATCTAGTGCTTGGCAGGTCTTAAAATTTGGAAAATAAAACCTCAGATGAACAACAACACATGACAGTACATTGTCAGTATTTAGCAAAAATAAAATTTCAGAGATGGATGGGTGACAAAGTTATGACACCCTATCATTCAATTGCCTGTAGATAAACTTTTAGCAGCAATAACTTGAAGTAATTAATTTTCTGTCTCTCACATCATTCTGGAGGAATTTTGGTCCACTCTTTACAACATTGCTTCAGTTTGTTGAGGTTTGTGGACAATTGTTTATGCACAGCTCTTCACAGCATTGCAGTCAGGATGAGGTATGGACTTTGACTGGGCCATTGCAACACCTTCATTCTTTTTTTTTTTTTTTTTTTTTTTCAGCCATTCTGTTCGGACCCAGTTTTAGCCAAGCTTTAGCTGTCGGACAGATGGTCTCACATTTGACTTTAGAATACTTTGGTACACAGAGGAGTTCATGGTCGACTCAATGACTGCAAGGTGCCTAGGTCCTATGGCTACAAAACAAGTCCAAAATCGTCACCCTTCCACCAGCATGCTTGACTTTTTGTATGAGGTGTTTGTGCTGATATGCTCTTTTGGTTTTCACCAAACTTGGTGCTGTGCATTATGGCCAAACATCTCCAATTTGTCTGTCCAAAGGACATTGTTCCAGAAGTCTTGTGGTTTGCTCAGATGCAACTATGCAAACCTAAGCTGTGCTGCCATGTTTTTTTTTGTTGTTGTTGTTGTTGTTGTTGTTGTTGTTGTTGTTGTTGTTGTTGTTGTTGTTGTTTGTTTGTTTAAAGAGAAGAGGCTTTCTCCTGGCAACCCTTCCAAACATGCCATACTTGACCCATCTAATTCTATTCTAATGAACTTTAACATTTAACATGTTAACTGGGGCCTGTAGAGTGTGAGGTGTAGTTCTTGGGTTGTCTGCAATTTTTCTGAGCATTGCACGGTCTGATCTTGGGGTGAATTTGCTGGGATATCCACTCATGAGAAGATTGGTGTCTTTTTTAGAATGTCTTCCACTTGTGAATAATCTTCCTCACTGTAGAAAGATGGATTTCAAATTGTTTGGAAATGGCCTTGTAACCCTTTGCAGATTGATGGCAACAACAATTACTTCTCTAAGATCATTGCTGATGTCTTTCCTCCTTGGCATTGTGTTAACACACCTGAATGCTCCAGTTTTAGACCAGCAAACTGACAAAACTTCTGCTTTTATAGAGGTGATCACACTTGCTGGTGATCAGTTAATCAAAGGCATTTGATTAGCAGTGCCTGACCGTTACTTACCCTCTTAATTCCTATGTTAACAGTAAGGATGTCTAACTTTGTTACGCATGGCTTTTCTATTTTTGCCTTTATTATTTGCTAAATAAATAATGACACATTGTGATAGGGGAGAGCGGGGGTCTTAGTTTGTGTAAATCCACTTGGGGGTATTTATTTTTTCCCACATTAATTTCACACGTCTAGTACAATTATGTGGTTTTGTTTCATTAATACAGTGTATACTTTTTTCTTGATTTACCCCGAAAGAATGGAAGTGAAATGTGACACCATGCCCCATAGGTGGGGTACATTGTAACACGTGAGGGGCACATTGTAACATGACCAAATGAACGCTTTTTGTCAATAAAATAAAATTTTATTGAGTTTGACAACAAACACATTGCTAAATACAGCTATACAGCATAGTTAAAAACATAATAATAATGAATCATTTCTGAACATTGATTTACCCTTTTCTCATGGTTTCTCAAAAGAATTCATAAAAGTCTAGAATATAATAGCGTAGTTCTAATAGGGGCTCATTGTAACGCAGTGTTATAACACACTCCATCTGCACAACTGGGATTTAAACCCGGCTCGTGTCTTCTGCTGTTAGATCAACATTAAAGAACCATCTCAACTGTTAAATAACAGATATACAGTTAAGATAATATCAGATTTGTCTTATTTTAAATAACCACAAAAACAGAGATGAAAAATAAACTTAAGTAAGAAATGTACTCTTGCTATGGTTAAATAAATGTTCAGTGATATCTTCCAAAGATTTTTTAATTTTGGCGTAATTTTTTCTCTAAATAATGTTGATATGGCAACTAGTAAATACACAAAGTATCGTCATCCTGGCATGTGTGGAAAGTTTTAAACCATGCGTGTTACAACTAACCCCGCGTTAGGTTGTGCTCCACGCTCCCATCATGTGTTGCTGTTCAGGTTTTATTTTCCAATTTAAGACCTGCCAAGCACTAGATTATTTTTTTTATTATTATTATGTCCTGATACAGAAAACCATGGAATTCAATAGGGTGTCCTAACATTTTCACATGACCGTACATCGTACATCCTCAAACTATATATTGTCCAGCCCTAGTTTAAACATAGCCATGGTCTCCCAAAAGAAATGACTGATTCTGAACTGCCTGAAATTAGTTGTCGGTAAGTCCAGCCTTGCTTTCTGCACAAACCTGGTTTGTAACAAATCTGCATAATGTCAGCCTATGAGGTCTTCATTGGCTGCCCACAAACAATGTCTACTTTGACTCGCCTCAAACTCTGAAGTTTTAGCTGAGGCCTGGAAGAGATTGGTTTGTAATGTCGACATGTTTTCTGCGCTGCAAGAGCAAATCCACTTTGCATGCACTTCAAAAGAATGAGGACTCGTTGATACAGTAAAACTTATGAGATTGGATGCATGTTAACCATTGTAGGAGACCTCCAAAACAGAATTAGTAATCATTAAACAGCATAATATAAGCACTTTAAGTGCATGGTGCTATTTTGTCAATATGTCAAGTTTACAATGGAGAGGAACATTACCTCACACTAAAAAGAAAAGAAAAAAAGTACAAACCAGAATGAGGTACGTCATCTGTAAAATATCAGTTAAACTACGCATTAAAGCTGAGGGCAAGAGGTGATAGGATGGCACACAGTGAGTTTACCTTAATAACCTTAAAATGGAAGTTGTCATAGAAATTTTAGAAAACTAATTTTATCTGTCTTAAGGTTCTCTGCATCCCAGTTGCCTATGGTAATTACATGGTCTCCATATCTCTACCTGCATATAAAAATTAATTCGCAATGTAATGTTTGTGGAGAATGAGAAAAATAGAACATATAATCCATGATTTGTCTTTTCATCTAAACTTTAAATTCAAGGTAAGTTCAGATATGTAAACCTAAAATTGGTTTCCTGTCAACACGGCAGGTGTGGGAATGAGAAAATTACATCTCAAAGAATGTGCAGATTAGTAGACCGGATAAATATTTGAATATAACAAAGCATGTAAATATTGAAGAAAAACAAGTTTGAGATCACAATAAATGATAATACCCAACACAGCAACATGCACTAAATACACAAAAGCTAAATATCTATGCAATATCTGTCATTACCTAGAATTCTGTCAGTGACTGACCTTCCTCTTCTAGCAGAGAGAAAGCAAATGGGCAGTACTAACTCTGAGAAGTACAGCCACAAAAGAGAACTGCCAACTGCAGCATGTGAATGAGCCCACCAACTCCCCCTTGAAATATGCTGCTCAATTTCAATCAAACTCTCCTAGTGAAAACAAACACCTCTTTTTAATTTCATAAACAACATGTATGCCCACATGCAGCTACACAGTCAAAGAAACTCACACAAACAGCACAAGATGCTAGCCGAGGGTGGGATGTACTTTTGAGCGATTAGTATCTCGCCACAGGGGGACGCAAGTTCAAACAGAAATCTGTCACAGAGCAAATGAAGGAGAATTATGGATCCACAGGCGGTGGCTGTGGACTCCCCACTGAGTGATATAAGAGTGTAGCCACAGGCGACACATCACAGACCAGCGGAGACATCCATCACATTTATCACACTTGCATCTCATTACACTTCTGTGTTAAGATGGGAAGACAAATAACCTAAAGCCAGACAATAATAGACACCCACTCAGAAACAATACAACAGCAAACAAACTTAAAGCAGAAGTTGCAAAGCATCACGAGACAGCACGAGTGGGTTGTTTGCTCTCAGTGCTCACAAATGCACACTAGTGGTATGACTCAGGAATTGCAAACTCTCTCAGCATCCTACCGGTTCAGTAGTAGTCTCGGGCTTCGGTGCAGTCAGCTCAGCGACATTCGGCAGAGTGAAACGTGGCTTGTCTGCTCTGTGTGCGCGTCTCTCTCAGTCTCTGAGTGCGCCGTACCAGGCGGTCTAGCCCAGCCCAGAGGAAGAGGCTTCAGATCTGTTCAGTTCAGCGTGGGACAGCTCGGCTAAAAACTGTGGGGGAGTCCTATCACTGATTTCAGAACAGAGCCGCCCACACCTCACAATCACCAATACTGTAGTTTCACCTTACCTTACTGTTTTGCTGCCACAGTCAGTCAATTTTATCAACATGAATGTTTATGTGGTTGGCTGGATTTCTTTCTGTCTTAAACAGCTAAAACAAACAAAACAAAAATAATAATAATAATTATCATCCTTTACTCACCCTCAATGGAACACAAATAGAGATGTTTTGAAGATTGTTTATGCTGCTCTCTTCCATACAGTTATTGGGATCATTGACATAAGGGAGTTCAAGCTTTATTTAGTTCAAGTTCAAGATTTATTAAAATTATTTATGGGCAATTTGGATGCAGTGTAACAGAATTACAATAACACACACACAGAATTTGAAATAAATAAATAAATGCACACAATAAATACAAATAACCTGTAAATGCCCCATCACCTCGATAAACAAATCATCAAGCTTCATCATTCCCCTGCTTTGTCTTCATATTTAATAAGTTAAAGCATTTCTATCTCCTTTTATTCAGCTATAGCAATAGGTGTATTAGGGATATCCTGGAACAACGTCATATTTCATATTACTTCTGTAAGGCATATTTGGACATTCTGCGCAAGGGACCCTTGGCTTCCAGTATGAATTAAACATACATAACGTGTTTTAAGTGCTGAATAATGCTCACACCACCCTAAAATTAAATGTATGACAATCCATATATTTTTTCTCTTGTGTACTAGTGTTTTTCTAATTTATAGTAATAGGCCGCCTGCATTTTTCCCAAAAAATAAAAGTTTTCTGTACAGTAAAATAATAAATGTATTATTATTACTATTATTATTATTATTATTATTATTATTATTATTATTATTATTATTATTGTTAGGCTATTATTATTATTTTATACAGCCCTACAAGTAGGCACAACAAACTTTTTGTGAATTTTAAAAATCACAATTCTGTCAGGATCACTATCGTCAAAAATGATAGACAATTAGCATATAGTTTGGATTGGCGGTGTGGCTCTGTTCTGGGCAAGAACTCCCTGCGCATCCATGCAGCCTAGCATGGATAAGAGCAGGGAGAGCAGAGATAACCCCACTAGGGTAAACAGAACAGAACCAACATAATGTATTGCAGATATCATTAATGTTGATATTAAATATACAAAATAATTCAGGAATTTAGTCTGATTCAAGGGGAATTAGAATGCCAAATCCTGACTGGACGAGAGGAGGAGCTGGGGATGGAGGAGGGTAAATGAGCTCTGGAGAATGTGATAACTGCTGATAGTTCTGATGGAGCTTATATATATGTATGCTGTGATAGACATCGTATTCCTATATGTAGACGTGATCAGCTAACAGTCGTGATCGACTAACGTGACCTGCCAGAACTGACGCTATATGCTGGATTTTTAACCAGAATAATCGCAGTTCGATTTTTTTCCCAAATTATGCAGCCCCAGTTGCTCCTGATATCAGCATGTTCACTTTTTTTTTTTTTTTTTACAGGGACCAGATGCCACTGCTGAGTCCTGTTAACTCAAACTTTCACACAAGTCTCTTTAAACTGTTTTTCTCTGAGAGTGCTGTACATGGTAAAATAATCTCCATCACTGACTACTAATGGCAGGGCAGGGCAAACACCTTGGAAATGACAGGTATGTTAAACACGATCGGTTTCAGGAATGGCACAATGGTGTGGGACTGTTCAAGTATCTGTGTTTAGATCAGTGTGCTCAATAATGTGCCTTTTTTTCCTTCGTTATGTATATTTGGATTACGTTGTGTTGTAAATAAAATAAAAACAATCAAAAAATTATTCTTCTAGTCCCATTCAGCTGATAGGGCCATTAAGGGAGGGGTCTTTGTCTTCCCAGGTGTGAAACACATCAATATTTATGATGATTCATGCCTACCCGCATTCAGCCTTGTCAATATATTGTTTTTTGTGAATCAGTGGGCAGGATGATTTTCATATCGTTTTAAAGAAAACATTCTAGGCTACAAGACACAGTTTTCTTGTGAACAAATATTCAGCATGGGTGTTATGGCCTTATTTCAGTGACTCTATTCACAAATCACGCATAAACAGCATTTCCTCAAAATTTCTACATACATGCTGCTCACATATTATTGTAGGAGAGTTTGTGCTGAATATAGTGTAATCAGACTTGAAAATGTTATAAGTAAAAGAAATAAGCACAAATTTCAGGGCATGTTAAAACACCTCCAGGGCACAGAAAACACCTCAGACCCCAGTGGGTTCATGTATTATTTTTAAGCAACACTTAAATGGTGAGTACGTTTTAAAAAAAAAGCAACATTTAGTAAAAAGATGAGAAAATCATGCTTTTTGTCAAAGACTATCCAGATCGGATTCAGAACGATGATCAAAACATAGATGGAGTAGATCGAGTCCATCAACACCCCTAAAGCTTGCACAGTCCTATACCTTGTCCTGGTTTGACATTTCATTCAGTAACATTAGGCAGTTTTGATTTATATGCAGTTTAATGTTGATGATCGTGTTATTTTTACATACACATCTGCATACATATGCTATCCCTTGTTTCTGCTTCTTCACATGCCTTTTGATCTGGAGATTCTGTATTCTTTCAGAAGATGTGTCATAGCGTCCCCTACTGTATAAAAGTGAAAACACGGAAAGCCAGAAAATTCAGTCAATGGCAGGGAAGCATTGTCTTAAATGACGAAAAATTCTGTCAATGATGGAGAGTTAAGATTACCAAACCAGCAACTTATGGAAAAGGACAACAATTGACTATGTAATGCATAGGCCTATAGCAGTAGCTATCAACATATTTTTCCTATGGTCATTAAGCCATGACCCAATTTTTTTATTTTAGGAATTTGACCTACAATACATACAAATTATATTAAAAATATATATAAAATGGTTGATGCACAAGTACCATTCCAACTTCACTTAACATACACATAGGCCTAAATTGTAACAATACGATTAATACTGATGATTAAACATTATAAGGTAAGGCTATTAAATAGCAGTCTTAAACAGCAGTCACAAACTAGTTTTTGTTAACACAAAGTTAGTAAGTTGAACCACCACAGTCTTAAACATATACAAAATAATACAAATTGAAAATAAAGTGGCATTTTGGGGTTACTGGAAACAACAATTAGCCTACCGTGGGAAATACACAATACTGACAACTGTTAACAAAACATATGGAAACTGCTCCTTATGAATAGAATGAACATCATACCTGCATGCAAATCCTTGCTAGCTAACACAAGAAGTACCACTTACGTAATTTATTGGTACTTTTGGTAATTTCATGACTTACTATTTGACAACATAAAGATGTTGCATGCTAATAATTTCTTTTGCAGTTTATTTATAATGAAGTGATATACAGGGCACTCCACAACATTTACGTGCGTGCTATGAGCATAGCATAACAGCTGACAGGACAGGAAAGTTCATTTTTCAGATGTGAGAGACAGTTAGAATAATGACATATAGACCGACTTCACATCTGACCGCAGATACTGAATCAGGACAATGCATTTTTCTCAGGCACTTTTTACTTAAACTGCATTTGATAGAAGTGACAAATGGCTGATATTAAAATTCTATATTATTTTGTTTAAATTAAATAAAACTATTGATTTTAGTTGTTAAATGTTTTAAATTCTACAGATGAATTTAGGTGTCACAATATAATGTAGAGTATAAAATAATGGAATCATTAGTATTAAGTAGTGACTTTAAAATGTTAACTTAAAAGGAGCATTCGATGACAAAAGTAATCTAAAACGTAAAAAATATGAGCACAAGCATGCTAATACTGTTATAGATCATTTAAAGATATTCTAATATTGTCTGAAAACCAATATGGTACTAATATAAAAGTACTGTGCAAAATTCTTAAGCACATTAGTATTTTCAGGAAATAAAATGGTTTTAAGCTAATTATTAATATCTTTTGCTGTAGTGTGTCGGTAGGAAATATCAGTTTACATTTCCAAGCATTCATTTTGCTATTATTTGTAATAATCCAGTGTGATTTTTGTATGCACAAAGAGTCTGACAACTTTGTGCGCTTGCCTCAAAGAGGACTTGTATATTCCTGCAAAGAGGAAGTGTATGCACTATTTGCTTTATGCAAGCACTATATAGGCTAAATCACAATACGTGATTTACCTTATTATACTTTATCGACACAAATTGATAGGTCAAACAGCCACCCACAAATAGTCTATAAACAAAGCATCCGGCTGTCTTTGAGTTCACATGAACAGCGGTTAAAATTACTCGTCAGGCTACAGAAGAATACCATAATTCCTCTGTTCAATTAGGCTTAAGACATCGATAGTCACGCAGACCTATATCAACCCAGCCACAACAAATAATTGGGAATGACATTCCTTGCCTTAACACAGAATCGACCACAGAGGCCTGGGTTCAGCTTCCTTTGCTGTTCATCCAGAAATCCAAGAAGTGGATGTTAGTTTATAATTTTTCTACGATTCTTTGCGTTAACATGTACTAAACATGATCGCGATTTAAATCGCCGTCATGCATAAATGAATTATATTTTTGCAATTTTACACAATCCACGATGATCACATTACACAAAACTGAAATTGCACTGCAAAATAACACACTGTCAATATTTTTGAGACCCCAAAATTTTACAAATCACATTTTCAGGGAGCCCATGTCTTATTAATCTTTAAAAGTTCGCACCCTGCTCCACAGAGAGATCTGATCTCACCATCATCGAGTCAGTCTGTGATTATATTAAGAAACATGAAAAAACTGAGACAGACTAAATCCAAAGGAACTCCAGCAACGTCTCCAAGACACACACAGACAGACTCACAAACTAACAGAAAGACTGACGAAGACTGCAGTAAAAAAGGGAAGAGTGTGTGACGATGACAAAAGTGAAAAGCGACAGCAAAAGAACATTCGGCATATCAGATATGAGTTACAGACACAAATTATTATAATATTAAGACTAGCTTTTACAGGACATAGAAGTTGATTAACATAATTGGAAATTCCTAAAACAAGTATAAAATGCCTGAGGGGTGAAGCACTTCTCAGATGCTGCCTGCATTAAGCACGAAGGACACATAATAGCCTATTGAGAGACGCATAACAGCAACTCCAATATTGCTGACGAGCTTATTTAGTTATTATTAGATAAGCTGATTTTAAGATTTTTATTTTTACATGAACTGGGTTTTCATTTTGGGTTAATCCTTTTGACACAAGAAGCATCAACTTTTAGAGATGTGTAAAACAGAAGACAAAATTGGAAGAGTAGAATTCGCTAGTTAAGACACAGACGGTGTGAGAAAGAGAGATAGTGATAGGTGTAATGCCTTCCCAGCTTCCCCACTGAGACTCACTGGCAGCCACATCCTGTCCCTTCTCCCAGCCTCTCTCAATACCTTTCTCTCCTCACTCCCCCGTAATTCCATCACTCTGTCTTCCTCTCCCGAGGAGGAAAGTGGTTCAGATTAAGTTCCTCTCATCCTCACAAGCAGATCCTCTATCCTATCACATCTTCACTTATATATACACCTACTGTGAGAACAGCCTTCCATTACCTCTCCATCTCATCTCGGAGGAATTTCAGTTGTACCCAGGTGTTACTGTTCACGTAGGTATGCTAATATTCAGCAATTTTCCTCTATTTCATTGCATTCCCTATTACTCCAGAGACTTCAGTGGTCATAAGAGGACACTTTTTTGAAGCAATGCAGATGAAATTGAAAGAAAAACAGCCGTTTGCTGAATAGAGTCCATCAGGCCGTATCCATTCTGCCGTAGAGATCTGGGTCAGACTGGGGCTGTACTCTTTCAAAGAAAGCTGAATTTCAAGTGTATGGTGAAATGTCAGCTGGGCCCTGGACCTATGATATCTTGAGGATGGCTCTGGTCTAAGGTAACAGGAGTTGGCATATTGTGCAAAAAAAAAAAGGCATTTTTTCTCTTTTGAAAAATTTTTGAACAATCTTAGCGTTAACCACATTATTCACATAGTCAGCCCTTTAAAATGAGAGTAGAAGAAAGCAAGAGACACAAGGGTTTCCTATCAATAGACAAAGACTGAAGACCTTAAAACCTTATCTTAATAGAGCATGTCTCGCTGACAGTGACTTATTTCAAGTTTTGTGTAAAAATGAGCGGGCTAATGAGAGCTTTCAGATGATTCAGTTGTACTTTCCTAAAGGACTGAACTTCAGATATCTAATTCTGTAGTGTAACTAAAAACAAAAACAAACAATAAAATAAAAACATTGAATTATTTATGATTAAATATAATAAATTAAATAAAAACTTTTGTTATGTTATAGAGACCAGTCCACCGTTCTATAAATAACCAATTAAACTTTTCTTAAAAAGATTTTTACACTCTTAACTTTAAAGCAGACTTTAGGTTGGTTAATATTAGCTGTCATTCACTCCCTTTCACTGCGTTCTATTCGATAAACAATTAAATCAAGTCACTTACATTTTAGACACAATATTGACTGTTTTTTTCAATAGCGAAAATAGTTCCAAACAAAGATCACAGCAGAACCACAGTGCGTATCACAGCAACACTTTTCCATTACTGAATGAATCAGCTGTTTGAACAAATCGGTTGAGTCAAAGATTCAATGACCCATTCATAAACACCCGCCTCATTCTTGAATGAATCAGCTGTTTGAACGAATCATTTGAATCAATGACTCACTCATTAAGACCGTCACTTGCCTCCACCTACTGGCACTTTAGTTTCATGTTTAAAAGTATTATTCTTTCCAACATTTCTTATTTGTATATTCAAAATATATTTAAAAGTCTCATAACATTATTCAATGGAATTTTAATCTTTCAGTGTAAATAATTTAATTTGATTGGCAAAAGCCCTGTAGTGTCTTATTCTAATTGAATTTATTGATCAAATTTAAGAATTTAAAATGTTTAAATTTCATAAGATTAGGAGAAAAAAATTCCTCATGGTAATATCACAAATATGCAGATTTAAATGTGTCATAGCTGATCGAACACTGGTGAGAATATTGGTTCAGAATAAATTATATTTACTTCACAAATCCAATTTTTTCCAGACAAGCAACCAATTTACTTGCACACGACACACACACACACACACACACACACACACACACAGACACACACACACTTAAACATTTTAGTTGTGGTGCTCTAACTTTTAATTTAGGAGCACCAGTGCTACTAAGTAAAAACTTTAATTTCGAGCCCTGAATATATATATATATATATATATATATATATATATATATATATATATATATATATGGAGCAGTTAACCACTAGATGACTGCACCAATGAAAGTTTCTGCCGTTTCTTTCAAGTAATGCTGTCAAATGTAGCCATTTCACACCATCTGTGAAGAAATAATTAAAATTCCAGCAAGTCTGGAGTGTGTTGGCAGCATGTAGGTCCAGCATAATACAATATAACGTAAGAGTAATGGCTCCTGTGAAAGATACACATGCCCACGTGAAAAAATGGCCAGTGTCCGAAGTCAAAGACAATCTGTCAGGCTGCGACCCTTGTACCTCAAGCTTCAGGAAGTGCCTCCCTCAGCAGAAAGCCTGTGTTATCGCCCCTGCAGTCCGCAGAGTCTGCACAACTTTCAGATGGACACACTTAAAACTTCCTACTCCATTTTAAAGGCTTTAAATCAGCCCACCGGCTGGATTGTAATTCTCCTCACAGTCTCGTCTCATCTTTATTTGCATAATATAATACAGCTCCCACGGCGCAAACCCACTTTTCTTATGCCATGTAAATATGAAAATATAGTAAAGTCAGCCTGCACTTGTAAGTGTGCCCAGTAATAGTGGAAATATGCTATGCAACTCTGAGATGCTGCATTGCTTTTACAAGTTATATTTTGCCTAGCAATGGACTCAGGGCATATCGTCACATTAATTGAAATGTACCTAGGTGCAAAAGAATATGCCAAGCTAGCAACTGTTCCTGCCCTAAATTAAAGTCTTGAAGTATCCCAGTGGATTATGGGAATGGATAGGTAATTTAAGTCTACCTCAAGAGGAGTGTTATCTGCTGTTATAACATCTTTCAAAATGAAGAGGACTAAAGGGATGACATTCATACCCTGAGATCTCATTCAAAGTTCCAATGAATATGTTGTGAGGTTTCTTTAAAAGTCATGTGGGATTGTTGAGCACCAAAATTAACTTTGGTTTATTTGGCCTGTTTGCCATCTAAAAGTTCTCAGCCTAATAATTCCGAAAACATTTCTCCGAAGGCCTCTTTCTACAGCAATAACCATCCAGAACCTCATGCTGGAGACCAGGAGACCGCTTTTGTTTACTTGACCGTATGTCACAATGTCACGAAGTGGAAAATGTAAAAATTGCACACCGAACCTGCTCATTAAATCCATACAAGCAGATATGCAGTAAAACCAGCGTTGTGGAGCGTAAATAGTTTAGCATATAATAATAGTTTACAACAGAGACACGAGTCTCTTGCTGAGTCACTGGTTTGAGGGACAGGACATGCTAAGTGTGCAGATTTGTTGTCCTGAGTGCATTTCTGCTAGTTGTGAAATATTTGCAAAGAAGGTCACTATTATATTCTTAAGCAATGCAAATTCAGGCTGAGAGAAGGGACATTACAAATTAAAGGACCTGTGGTAAATGGGAATACGAGATTTATAGGAACTAAAGGGAATTCATTTCTTTTTAATATCTTTGAATGGCTCAGGTCAGGCCCTTGAATGTTTTAAAGCAGAAATTGAGCCCTGTTCTAGTTAACAATTCCTCTTGACAAGATTCAATCATAAAACCATATATTTGAATGATAGTTTCCAGTGGCAAGGGACTCTATTTATGAGTAAAGCAATTAGAGCAATTACAGCTTGGAGATCATTAGCACTGCGCTGGCAAATGTCCATTCATTCATTATTGCAAACAGTATAACAAAAGATATAAAAGGATAAAATTAATCTAAGCACAAGTCTTGCCAGTGCAAAGGAGGATATTTTCAGACTGTTGTCTGCTTTACTGACACCATGAAGAAAAGCCATCAAAAGAAGAAGATGTAAAAAGTAGGGCTGCATCATAAATCGTTTTAGCATTAATATGGTGATGTGCGCATCTATGATGGACACATCACAGTATGTGCGATGTCAAGTGTAGAGATTGTAGTAGGTTTGAAACACGTGATTCTCTGATTAAATGCAACGTTTAACCATCATAGACTGAAAGTTTATCGTTAGCATGCGTTATTAGCCCTGTCAGATTCAACATTCAATCGATTTTAAGCCATTTGAAGACTATGCAGTGTTATTTTACACTTAATCATTCCATTTCTATACCCGATTATTGTTAGACGGCCTGAAAAACAAAGAACTGTTCATTTCATTGGTGTCTTTGTTGTATTGTATTTGTATTTTCTAGAATGATTAATTCTTTCCAAACAGAGCTTTTCAAGTCATCTGGTGAAACTTTTTATATAGCGATTATATATTGTAGAAAAAAATTCCAATATCATGCAGCCCTAGTAAAAATAACTTATTTATCAAAGATCAGTTGTGGGTAATTATTATTTTATTAGTGTTTAAATCCCAATATCTCCCTCCTCCTCCATGGTTATGTGTGACTAATTGCAGAAAGATAAGACAGCTTTACGCATGAGCCCGCCTGCCCTTGTTTATGGTGAAAGGATGACATCATTAGCTTTATTTAGATCAATTTCACACCGTCTGTCTGATTAATAGGGGTGCAATTAAACCCAGCACTGCTCTAAATCCAACATTAAATTACCAAAGGATATGTGGGGATAGGATTTCACATCATACTTCTTTTTCTATGGTGACCATAGTTGCTGAAGTCCACAGACGCGAAAGTGATGACGATTATAATTAAAAGCACAACATTTTTATAGGAACATCTTTCAATACCCTTATTTTCCTTGAACATCTGGGGAGACGGAAAACAATTAAACAGTAAATTACTCCAATCACAAAAAGGCAGAGTGATAAAAATGACACTGCACATGTTCACTAAAGTCCTCTCTATCCCCTTCACTTTGCAAATTATTTTCCAAAATTCGGTTGTACTTTTTTTTTACATATGCCACAATATTTTTCCTCTGCCTGCAAAAAAAAAAAATCCTGATCATAGAATTCAAATTATCTCTTTTATCTCAAGGCTGTTGGATAAGTTAACATGGCTGATCATTCAAGATTCAAGATTCAAGAGTTTTATTTGTCCCATGGACAGTGCAAATTCACAGTTAAAAACACAAGGAGGAAATTATAATAGAAATAAAAAAGTCAAGTAGAAGAAGAAAAAAGTAAAAAATAAGAATAAGAAGTGGAATAAAATAATTGAAGTAGACTGTGCAGTGAGTAAACTGTAGACTTATAAATATGTGGTTAACAAATGTATAAAGAGTATAATGTGCAAACAGGTTTATAACAGGTTTATAACGTGATGTTAAGTGACTGAGTTCAGGAGTCTGATGGCCTGGGGGAAGAAGCTCCTCCTGAGTCTCTCAGTTTTGGCCATCAGGCTTCGGAAGCACTTACCAGATGGCAGCAGCGTGAAATGAGGGTTTGCAGGGTGATTAGAGTCCTTGATGATCTTAGTAGCTCTACCTTTGCAGCGTTTGGTGTAGACGTCCTGCAGAGACGGGAGAGCTGACCCTGAGATACGCTCGGATAAGCGCACGACTCTTTGCAGGGCTTTGCGGTCATGACTGGTGCTGTTCCCATACCACGCTGTGATGCACTAGTTAAACAGCAACAGCTAAACTAATCAGTAAAAATAAAAACTTGAGTAATTTGATTATGATGTAGCCTTTTTTATAATGGTACATTTAATGGTGTATATATGGTACATATACCAAATGATGGGATGTAGATTTGAAGTAGTCTGTGAATTAAAGAAAGTAATGTATCTAGTAAAAGATACATTAAAGTAAAGAAAGTAATGATTCTATCCAATGTACATTGGATAGAATCTTAGTGCATCAAATGAGCTCCTCTTTAAAGTGAATCTCATAATCTACGGTTTAAGTCCAAAATATTACACATTTAGCAATGCAAGTCACAGTGTGTTGTGACAACATTATTTAAATAGAATTACAGCCCCATCAATGCATCAAACCTCATAATAAACAGTCCTTGTATTCCTTTATTGTAACTGTCTAGCTAATTACATGACAATGGCTGCCAAGTGAACAATGCATTAAAAATTATATTGCTCTCTAAAAAGTCAATTTAGGAGAGTTGAAACTACAAACTTTGACTCAGAATAAGGATTAATTTAGCAGCTTAAAAGCACACAAGATCAGCACACAAGATCAGCATAATATTTTAATTCACCCTGAGTTCTAGTACAAGTGTCTATAAAAACTAATGCATACACAAAAATATGCATTATAATAATATATACAATGTTTACACACAGTCTGTGTGCATGGCTTATATGGGTGAAAAGACAAAAATCAAACCATACGGTTCTCCAACCACGGTTCGGCACACACTTGCACCACGGTTCATCTCAAATCTGATGACGCATCTATAATATGGTTTGTTGAAAATAACAATGTGTAAAACAGACAGACAGAGTTAGGTTAATGTATGTTTCTGTCGATGGATACACAGCCTGGGTTCCCAATACATTACAACAACAGCGATGATCAAAAAGCATGGACAAAACAGTCACTCTTGTATGCGAGTGCCATATGCTCGAACATGACTCACTCAGTCATTTACGCCATCCTCACCCGGGTGTTGATAGCGCGCGAGCGCAGGTGAGACATGAACAGCACACGTTGGCTGCGTTCGAAACCTGGAAAATGCTGCCTTCGGAGGACACATTTCAAGGTAGGAAGGCATCAAGGCACATCCGAATCTAATGTTAGCTTCACTTCCTGTCTCCTGAGATACCTTCATCTGATCGATTTTTGAAGGAAGTATACATGTATCCTTCACTGCCTTTGATATCCCACAATCCATGTGCGTTCCATTCTGTGACAGTTGAGCTGGAAAAAAAGATGGCGTCCCGCATGATTGCGTTTGCTGGTCAGTTTGTGTGTAAATGTTTGTTTGTTTTTACCAACATTTTCCTCTTCTGATGTCATTTCTAGCGTACTAATTCAATATTTGTTTAGTTCTCGCCAAAGCTCTTTCTATTTTGCTGTAGATCATTAAATTGTTACGCTACCTAAGAAGTCTGTCTGAAATTATTTTTGTGAGGTGCCTTCATGAAGTCATTGTCTGATAAGGCAGCAAGGAGCCAGCTGCCTAGGTTTTCGGACGCAGCCGTTGTGTTTAAACTGAACTCATTTAAGCCTTGCCAATTTAAACATTCAAGAGCACAGACGCGAAAGAGAACTCGCGCGCACGCTGAGAGGAGATTTGTGTGGCGTGTGCACTCATCTGAAGGGGTGCACACGGGCGTCAAAGATAGCATGCAAATATTGAGTTCTCTTTCAAGTCTTGCGCTTGAACGGACAAATTCACACAAATGTCAACATGCCGGTCTTGAGTAATCCTAGCGAACATAGTAGGTTATGTTTTAAGTAAAATGTAAACAGTCAAGAAAGACGTGTGTTCATGTGTAACAGTATACAGCTGCATTATGTCTTAAAGGGAAAGAAGCCTTTTCTTGCTGTCTTTGTTTTTAATGTTAATCAGACAGCAACAACTGACTAAGAAATCACTCACTGCTCTTGACTGAATAGCTTTTTTTAACTTCAACAATGATTAATCTTTATTTAATTTATACAGTGAAGATTGTAATATGCAATGTTATTTTACATTTGATTACTTTATTCAATTTCTGTACATGAAATACCTGAAAGGCCCTTTTTGTTTTATATGCATTTTTGCTCTATTGTATGTATTTGTGCTGTTGCATGTAGTTTAATTATTTGTTGTTATTTTGTTTATGTTTATTTGACAACTGTCATAATTACGCTGAACATAGCACATATACCGAACCGTACTGAAACTGTGATACAAACCGAACCGTGAGTAATTTGAACCATTCTACCCCTAATGGCTTATATGCATTATATGCAGTTATAACACAGAAACTTTGAATTCTTATATAATCAATTCAGATATAAATGTATGCCAGTTATATTGTACAGCAAATGTTTGTAATTGAGGTACAACATACTCATTTTACAGCAAATTACTGCAAATTAACAAGCTAGTATTTATGAAAACATTCAACATTTTATATAAAATGTTGGCAGGGCAAGTTAACATCTGAATTACTGACCCAAACATATAGACTTATATATAGACTTGGAGAGTATTACAGAAATTTGTATTCAGGTATTATCAAAAATGTTAGCCGTTGACACTGAAAGTCATGTTTCTATGCTGATATTCTTACTATTTATAATACTTTTAAAATCATATCGTTGTGGCTGGCATATGTCAGGGGACTTTAATAGGGGTTTAAGAACAACAAATGTACCAAAGATAGACACACCAATCACTGCATCCATTCCCTTTTATCCACAGTCTCAGGAGAGAGTTTTATCTGTACATGAGTCCCACTGTTCTGTTATACAATCACATATCACAGGCAGCATTTGTTTCACTCAGGTATCCTGTAATCTCTTCATTGTTCTACCCACCTTCCTGCATATTGCCACATTTTATCAGCTCCTCATGGAGTGCTTTACCTTACAAATGAAGCTATCTGCCATGCTGCCACAGTTGTCTCCCCTAAAAATTACCTACATCTACCCATCCTTCCACAAATCACACCCCATGCACTAGTTTATTTTAGATTTTTTTTGGACACCCCTTCATTTCTGAGCACTTTTGGCAATTTTCTTCGCTAAATTGGCAGGTCTGAATGGCTCAAGGAGCAGCGTGAGGTGGACAGGTCTACAGGAGGGGGTCGTCTTCCACACAAACATTATTGTCATCCTTTTCATTTTTCTTTCAGCACACCATTGTCAGGAAGCAAATAAGATATCATTCTCCACCCACCTCCTGACGCGTGACCGCAGAAAATAAAGCAAGAAACAAAGATTTGACAGACATGTGAGGACCTAATCTGAACGTATGATATTGTTTCTTGTTTCTTTGAGTCATATAACTCTCGGCCCACCTGCTCCATGCGTTCGGACCACCTCGGTTGCTCATGGCAGTGAATGCTGACTGACAAAGCATGTTGTCAGAAGATAACTACATTACCCAAACTTTCATTTCCCTCACGCCAGGAGTTCCATCATGCACAGATGTTTTTCCACCTTACACACTGCGCAGCGGTCATTTGGTATTCTATATCCATCCCACCTCAGACACTGCCAACAGAAATATGCAAAAAACAACAACAACAAAACCTGACATCTTTAGCAGGGAATCTAGATTGCCACCCCCTGAAGATCTCATTCACCTTTAGCTTAGCTCTCACGAGGTAACTTCGGTCCACATGAGGCCATCTGTGCTCCATTATGGGCATATTTTTACACCGGACATAAACTTCCAGCATCAACGGGTCAATGCGAGATGAGACTGTCACCCTGTCACAGCATAAAAGCAATTCAAAAGCGTCTGAAACAACAGAAGTCGTAAACTTGTGGCAAGTTTAAATAAGCCTATCGATTGTAAATTGAACAACAGCTCGAGAATGGTGCTTAATTCCTTGTGTTTTCCTCAGTTGCAGCAATTATAAAGAAAGCGATCCAATTTGGTGTCGTGGCGGCAATAAATAGATCGTAAAGAACGTGATTTAGGCTGACTGGGTGCTGCGGTACGGTGCGGTTTAACGGCTTCAATAGCCGGGTCGCTTCTAGATTTAATACAGCTGACACAGATGCTCTCCTTCATTCTCTTTCTCTTTTGGCCTGACATGAATACACCCACTACATAATAGGGTCACAATGCCTGAAGCTTCATGTTGATGACCTGTCAGAATCAGTAAGAATGCATCATCTAGACGAACAAGGCTGGCATGCCAAGTCGTTCAACTGAACAATTAGAGATTCATTAAATTTACAGCAATACAGCGCCTTCGATGAAACTCTACAAGGGCGGAAGAGAACAATCACTTTCGTTTCCAATAACGGCAAGGAACTGTGATTGAAATCAGATTGAACCTTTACGCTCATCTTTTCACCAAATAAATCTGTACAGCGAAGCTGAATAGCGAGCGAGAGGCATGTCATAATAAATCTCAGCTGTTGAACGTCAACTCCTACGTGCCTTTCTCTCAGATCCGACGCTGTTCTGCGAATTAGTAGCATCAAGGATCATTCAGTCTGAGCCTGTGTCATATTTCGGGCCTCTTTTCATGGACTATTGCCATTCTGATATAATCTAGGCACTGGCCCAGTGAATTCAGGCCAGCTTGTGGGAAAACAAAGCCTAGTACACCAATGGAGTGCAGCTCCAGAGCTCCCATTTAACCAGGGCTCTGTTGGATGGGTGAATAGGTAATTTCCAAATGCCCGATATGAGAGTTGCTGAGGCGCCGTACTTAAGGGCCCATCTGTTCTGTGCATGTTTAGCCACCATGAGCCCAACTAAGCTGGGTGGCAATTACTATCAAGGAGGTGAAAGTGTGTGTGAAGTATCCAATTAGGCTTTATATTTTGGACGATGGTAGGGCTGCATGATTAATTGAAACTAAAATGAAATTGCGATTTGGCTTAGTGCGATTATGAAATCGCAATGGCTGCAATTTTGCAGATTTTGTGATTTTTAATTAAAGCTGCAGTCCGTAACTTTTTTTGGTTACAAATTATCCAAAATCAATTTGAGCAAGTACACAACAAACCAGTGTTCAAAACTATCTCCTTACCTTAGCCCCATTCACAACAGTAAGCTTGTAATAATGTGTTATAATTTGAGTGGTATGGTGGATTTCTGTGGGAAATTTGAGCATGTCTTTGCGTCATTTCATCACATCTGTATACATAAAGAAAGAGTCCGGGAGCGCAAGTAGTGAGGAGCGGACCGCATTTTCCTCAGCGTATCATTTATAGCCTTTTCTTACAGCAGCTGGAGTAATTAAACTTATCATTTTGATGGCAGATTGTAATCCAGAAAGGCCCAAATTACATCAATGACAACTGGAGATTCACCCGTAGTCAAAAGCAAAAGATTAGACTGTACAGAAATTGAAATTTACAGGTAATGCAAATACACACTAAATACACGTAGTCACACAAAGCTAATGCTGTTAACATTAACAATTTGACAAATAAGTATAACAATAATGATGATCTGCACTATTTTATGTGATATAAGCAATCGTTAGATTTAATCACCATTGGCAGCACGATTTATTGTAATGTTTTGTTCCCAAAAGTGGCAGACATTTTACTTGTTTAGATGACATTTTCCGGTGAAAATTCTTATTTAGGTTATACTCAAAGACTTAGCATCTGTGATTTCTGAAGTACAGTATCCACACCAGTGCGGTGACTGACAGCAAAGCCGCACATGTTTTAACTCCTTCATATCGTCATCAGGCAGACAATAAAGTATTTTATAGTATTCTATACAGCGATAAAGGCTGTTGATTAGCATTTCATTATAAATATACTTTATTATTATAAAATACCGAGAAGACTTGAAGAACTCAAATACACCATATATTGATGCAGTCGTGGTGTTTATTGTATTCATGCTTAACAAAAAAATTTAAAAAAAGGAAAAATAATACATCTCTCTAAAGAAATGTATATGATAATCCATGTTTTTCTCCAGTGTACAGGAGGGTATTTTCCTCAGTGTATGCATAAGAGGCACATATTTCATATTAAAGACATGGACTCATTTTTACCTCCTGACAAAAATTAAGAAATTACTGTCTGAGATTTTTATAATGATATAATATTTTATAATACATCCTTAGACCTTTCTAATGATTTATAGTCATAGGTTGTCTGCATGTTAACTAGTAACCCTGCAGTTTTTAAGTTCCCTTTCAGTCGGTCACATTCGACGTACGGAGAACAGGCCTTTGCATCTCACGCACCGCCCCGCATCGCGGGTATAAGCGGAAACAAAATGCAGCGCATATTTGTCATTCACTTGAGCGAACACAGTGTTGATGAAGAAGACTGTTCCTGCTTCAGCAGAGAGAAAAGAGAGAGAAAGAAAGAAGAGACTCTTTATGTGCTGAGAGATGGCACGATCAGCGGTGGCAGCGAGCTCACTGATACAGTGATAAACTGCTGTTTTCACAGCACTGTTTGGTCTGTTGGTTCGGTGAGGGCGTTCCCAATGGTGAGTGCATACACAGGTTGCTCCGCGGTTGTTCCTGGGTGTTTCAGCCCAGAGCACATTTTCTTCTAAAAGAGCAACGGCGGTGTGAAACTGCGTTTTTTTCAAGATGTCATTCCACTCGTGCGCTTCTGGATGCGGTTGTTTCTGTCCTTGTTGATTGCCACGAGCCCTCTCGCATAACCATGTTGAGATTGCGCTCGTGGGTCGTCCATGTTATCTCAGGAGAACGGGATCACGCGTCGTGTGCCGTCTAGCTGCTGGCTGACAGTGCGGGTTGTCACGGTGACCCAGCACGCACTCACTCTGCACTCTAGATGCGCTGTCGAGACTATGAAACCTCAAACGGGTTGAGTCCCTTCGCCATACCCGATCGAAGCTTTTACTGGTGCTGGTCCCTAGCGTTTCATTTGGGGCTCTAGCAGAGGACAGATGTCAATGGCTGCATTGGAGAGAGGGCTGTTATGTGTTGAAAATGAAGATGAGGCTGAGATTCCCACTATAATAGTGGGTGATTCATGCTGAATCAGATTCATACTTGACAGCCGTGCTTTCCTTGGGTGGCTGAGACGTAGTGCAATGCGTAAATTGCCTTGCCCGCCCCCTTGCATTTTCCCCGGATGTGCATTGGAAAGCTTTGGCAGTGTGGAACCATTTGGCACCAGAATATGGAACGCCAAAGGGGCCATAATCTATATAAAGTTTTCCTCTCTCTCATTACTCTCATTGGTGGGGCGGCAATGCCACTGGCAGGCCGCCTCTGCCCAGCACTCTTAGTGCATGAGGGTAGTTCTGAGCCAAGGTTGAGCTGTGCACAGTGACTGTTTTATATTTAAAGTCACAGTGCTGGCCCTCGGCCAGACGATGTCCACCCTGGTCCAGAAACACCATCCGCAACCCCTCAGTCTGCTCGTCGCCATGGGCATCGGTCCCACGATGCCATCTGTCTCAACTGCCAGTCAGCGGGGATGGGTCACCCAATTTGGTTAAAAGCTGCTCTTCCCGGAGGAGGGCCGGGTGGAGAATCATTGGTAAATTCTGTTCTGCCACTGGTGTTAAAACAGCCAGTGGTAACCAAATTCTAAAGAGCAGTTCCAATACCTCTGGGTGCCAGGAGAGTGCGCTTGGCGGTGTTCAACGCTTCCATGCCTTGTCACCCTCAGGCGTCTCTCCAATCGCCAGCAGGGGGTGCCGACTGTGTTTGGGACGTACACAAAGGGCCTCCCCATACTCGTGTGCCCCCTCAGTGGAAGCAGGTAGTGTTGCACAGCATACTCAGACCCCACTTCAGGCCGCTATCATGCCGTCTGAGTCGGGTCCCTGCATGCCGCCTCGCTGGGAGCCTGGCTAGCGCTTCCCAGCCGTCTCGCTGGCTCATCCGTACCATCAGACTCGGCTATGTGATTCAGTTCGCCAGGCATCCCCCCAAGTTCAGGGGCACTTCACCTCCGTGTAGAAGGAGAACACCCCTGTGCTCCAGGCGGAGATCGCAGTCCTACTGGCGAAGGACACAATAGAGCCGGTCCCTCCAGCTGATATGAAGGCCAGCTTCACAGCCCGTGCTTCATTGTACCAAAGAAAGGCGGCTAGTTATGGCCGATGTTGGATCTGCGATTTCTGAACCGGTCCCTTCACGGGCTGCCGTTCAGAATGCTAACGCAGAAACGCATCTTCAGGTGCATCCGTCCCCAAGATTGGTTTGCAGCGATTGACCTGAAGGACGCGTACTTTCATGTCTCAATTCTCCCTTGACACAGACCGTTCCTACGCTTTGCATTCGACGGACGAGCATATAAGTACTAAGTCCTACCCTTTGGGCTGGCGCTGTCGCCCTGTGTCTTTGCGAAAGTCATGGAGCGGCCATTGCTCCCATGAGAGAGCATGGTGTTCGCATCCTCAACTACCTCAACAACTGGCTGATCCTTGTCCAGTCGCAAGAGCAGTTGTGCGAACACAGGGACATGGTGCTCAGTCACCTCAGCCAGTTGGGGCTTCAGGTCCCCTCCGTGTCCAAGTGACTGCAAGGTGCCACCAAACCTTCAGCCCGTGGTCGGACCCTTCATTTCTACGGACAGGAGTGCCTCTAGAACAAGTGTCCAGGCATGCTGTTGTCTCCATGGATGTCTCATCCACCGGCTGGGGTGCCAATGTACAAAAGGCTTGCAGTTTCGGGTCTGTGGACGGGGCCCCAACTGCAATGGAATATCAATTGCCTGGAGTTGTTAGCAGTTCATCTTGCACTCAGCCGCTTCAAAACACCGCTCAGATGCAAGCACGTTCTGGTCCGTACGGACAACACTGCGGCCGCTATGCATCAACAAACAGGGTGGTCTATGCTCCCGTCGCATGTCACACCGCCGCCATCTCCTCCTATGGAGTCAGAAGCATCTGAGGTTGCTTCGTGCCATTCACTTTCTGGGCCTGCTCAGTCGTGCGGCCGACAAGCTCTCACCACAGCCAGTGCTCCCGGGAGAGTGGAGACTCCATCCCCAGGTGGTCGCTTCGGGACCGCACAGGTAAACCTGTTTGCCGCCCCGGACACGACCCTCTGCCAGTTGTTTTAATCCCTGACCGAGGGCACCCTCAGCTCGGATGCTCTGGTACACAGCTGGCCCCGGGGCCTACGCAAATATGCGTTTCCCCCAGTGAGCCTTCTTGCACAGACACTGTGCAAGGTCAGGAAGGACGAGGAGCAAGTCCTGTTGGTCGGTCCGTATTGGCCCAACAGGACTTGGTTCCCGGAACTAGTGCTCCTCGTGACAGCACCTCCTTGGCCCATTCCTCTGAGAAGGACCTCCTGACTCAGAGGCAGGGGCACCCCTCTGGCACCTGCGTCCAGACCTCTGGAAACTCCATGTCTGGTCCCTGGACAGGACGCGGAGGTTCTAGGTGGCGTGTCTGCAGGCTGTGGTAGACACCATCACTTCTGCTAGAGCGCCCTCTCTGAGGCACCTCTATGCGTTGAAGTGGAACCTGTTCGTCGAACGGTGCTCTTCTCGCCCGATAAGACCCCAAAGATGTTCGATCAGTTCTGTGCTTTCCTTCCTACAAGATGGGTTGGAGTGAAGGCTGTCTCCCCTCCACCCTCAAAGTTTATGTTGCCGCTATCGCGCTAATCATGATTTGGTAGGTGGAAAGTCCTTGAGAAGCACAATCTGATCATCAGGTTCCTGAGGGGGCGAGAGACTAAATCCGCCTTGTCCTCCCTCTATACCCTCTTGGTACCTGTCTCTGGTGCTGAAACCGCACTGCAGAGACCTACCTTCGAGCCTTTGCAGTCAGCTGGGTTAAAAATTCTGTCTCTGAAGACAGTACTCCTGACTGCATTGGCCTCCATCAGAGGTAGGGGACCTGCAGGCATTTTCGGTCAGCCGAATGGGTACCCTGGAATCGGGGCGGGTAACTCTCATGTAATCCTGAGACCCGGCCCGGATATGCGCCCAAGGTTCCCACCACTCCCTTCCGGGACCAGGTGGTGAGCCTGCAAGCGCTGCCGGAGGAGAGCAGAACCAGCCCTAGCTTTTCTCTGTCCCATCCATGCCCTGTGGATGTGCGTGGACAGAACTCAAAGCTTCAGGACCTCAAAGCAGACTCTTAGAGTCTGTTTCAAGTTTCAAGTTTATTTGTCATTTACACATGTACAAGTACAGTATAGCAGAAATTAAAGTTTAGACAAGCCTCCGGGCATGAGCCTTTTCAGGTGCCGCCACACGCTCTCCAGAAATACAAAAGTGCAGTTGGCAAGCATTACATAGCAAACACAACAAAACATAACATAACACAGTACACGTGGTCACGCGTGGGATTTTTGTATGGAGTGGGAGAGGAGATAGATAAAGACGGATGGGGGCTGGGATAGTTGTGTATGGTGCCAGTGGGTCTGAGATTGTGTTGTGTGAGAATGGTGGCCATAACTTCAGATGTTTTTCGGTTCCAGTTCTATGGTTTGTCCTTGAAGGGAGATAAGGCTGATTACAGGAAAGATAGCAGGCCAAGCTGTCGGGCTGACCTCCCAACGAGAAGATAGGGACAAGTGGCATGGGTTCGGTGGGGTAGTTGAGATTAGGTCGAGAGCCAAATACCGTTTTTAATCCCATTTGATGATCTTGATGAATTTTGTCGGTTCACTGAAGCAATCAATCAGATCTGGTCCTCCTAGCATTCGCGTCTGGTCTGTGTGCAGTTCACCCTGACATTATGTCCAGCCTCATGGCCAGACCGGTTTACAGTCGTAAAAGTTCACCCGATCTGGCCCCGATGGAACCCCTGCTCCCTGCGTATCATATTCGGACCTGCGTTATTGCAGTTCAGTTCCTCCAATTAGTATCACTCTCAGATCTAATTCCTTCAAGCGGTCACACACAGCCCGAAGCATTCCTTAATTTCCACAGACAGCTGGCTGGTGAATTTGCTTACGGCCGTCTTACCAATCTTCCGATAGAGTCCAGAGGCAATCCCCAAAGCCAAAGAATAGGAACATCAATAACCAGCCATCAATAATCCCAATCATGTATAAATCTTCCGCATCCTCCACGGACAGAGCCTCCAGGCACAGGACTTGCCAGTTCGGTCCATGCGTCCCCTCACGTGCCCTGCAGCAAAGGTCCGTCAGAACGGGTGGGGTTCTCCGGGGCACCCTTCCTTTGTGAGAAAATCCTATACGATCGCGCTAGTTGACCCAGTTAATCCAATTCCATTTTCAGTATTTGCTGGGGTCCAGCAAGCAGCAGGTCAGCGAGAAAGAAGGACAAAAAACAAAGCGCCTGAGGCTGGCAGGAGCAGAGTGAAAGCTACGATCTGCACTCAATGAAGGAAACAGAGTCAAGAGGGAGGCCAGCAGAGGGAAAGGCTGTCTCCAAGCAGAGGATGGCCCACTGGATAGTGGATGCCATGCGTCTTGGCGCATGAGCCCAGACATTTTACTACCGCTCGGGTTAAGGCCCACTTCACTAGGGGTGTAGCTTCTTCCTGGCGCGGCTGAAACGTGGCTTTTGGCTGGCAGATATTTCTAGGGAGCTGGGCTGGGCGGCACCAGCTGCTGATTCTCCACGGTGCAGCTCTCTGATGAGCCTGTGTGCTCCTCGGCAGAACCACTCTGCCATCTCAGAGTGGTGTTGCTCCCCCGCCCTAAAATGGCCAGGGCCACCCACAGGACTTTTCCGTGTATTGCACTGTCACGGCCGGATTCATATGTGTATTCCACATGTTAGCTCCCTCCGGGCATGATGTGGCTTCACCGTGGCTTGGCCTGAGCGAGCTTTCCCAGCAACATTATCCAATGAGTCTGCTGAGTGGGTCTTTGCGGAACAGCAACAGTGACTCTCCGTGCGTGAATTTCCGCCCAGCTGAGCGGGGTCTGAGGGCTCTGCGCTTCACCCCTCGTGTACGGCTGGAAGTGGTAGCTAACTGTGGCGATTCCAAAGAGGATCGGTCGTGCGACGCTCGTGAGCTGGCTGAAAGACGAGAATGTCTCGATTTGCGTGTGGTAACCCTCATTCCCTGAAGGAGAGATAGGCATCGTCCCGTCGCCGGTGCTGTACCATCACTGCATGGCGAGTCACTAGTTCGGCTCAGTGAAAAAGCAAATGTGCGCTACATTTTTGCTTCTGCTTATATCCCACGATGCGGGCGGGCGGATGCAAATCTGCGCATGGTCTGATTGGCCTGTTCTCTATATCTCAAAGCTGATAAGGGCTCCTTGAAGTGATCACAATCCTTCTTCGAGGAACGAGGGTTACCATACATAACCGAGAGAAATTCTGTAAAATAAAAAATATTATTATTATTATTATTATTATTATTATTATTATATTGTTATATTTATTCTTAAATTAAAAAAATATATTTTTAACAATGAAAAGTATATTTCAATAGTAATAGTTCTTATTTTGTTTCATATTTTTAGCATTCATCTTAGCATTAAT